>JAGDQP010003478.1:28475-93647 GCA_022664845.1 Lepisma saccharinum | reverse complement strand
ACTGTAACCTAGTAGGGGAGACGAGCCGAATTTATTCTAACCTACTCGTAATGGTACACCTTCATACCAAATTTCGTTTCTCTAGCTTCAGTCGTTATAAAGTGGGGCTTAGGCGGGCATTTTGGATAAAAGATGGACACATTCTTAACGTTTTCTTATATTTTCGTGACATACTCGTGATGATACACTGTCATACCAAATTTCATTTCTCTATCTCGAACGATGTGAAAAATGGTATTTCAGCTGCCATTTTGAATCAAAGATGGTGACTTTTTTAAAACGTTGTTATGTTTTCCTTAACTACTTTTGATAATACATCATTATGTCAAATTTCGTATCTGTGGCTCAAGCAGTGTGGAAAATGGATTTATGACGTCCGCCATTTTGGATTCAAGATGGCGTCTTTAGAGATATTTTGTAATATTTTCATAATCTACTAATAATGTTGTACTGTCAAACTAAATTTCGTTATTCTAGCGGCAGCCGTTTAGGCTATGTATTCTTTAAAAGTTTAGTGTTGGCGGCCATTTTGAATCCAAGATAGCGACTTTTTCAAAATTTTAAAAAGTTTTCTTAATTTACTATCGATGATGTAGTTTCATACCAAATTTCACTGTTCTATCTTTAGTCGTTTAAGCTGTGTATTCTTTGAAATTTTAGGTTTGGCGGCCATTTTGAATCCAAGATGGCGACCTTTTCAAAATGTCGGAATTTTTCCTTTATCTACTTATCATCCTCTACCTTCATACCAAATTTCATGTTTCTAACTTACTCCAAACACCCTAAACAATATGATGAGTGAGTGAGTCAGTCAGTGAGTGAGTGAGTGAGTGAGTGAGTCAGTTAGCCTAAAATGTGCAATTTCAGGGGTCCACAACTAGAACATAGTTTGAGATACGAATATGAAATTTTGCACATCTGCACACATTTACCATATCTCCTTAACGGCGAAAGCTCATATTCCTATCTTTAACATCTTTTTTTTTACGGGGCCCCCAAATCGTCGATTTTGCCATAAACTCTTGTTCCTGTATAACATGCTTCTGGCAGTGCTGACGTTTTCTGACGTGAAGAACTTGGCTCATGCACTGCCGTGCATGTTGATAACTTCTCAAATGCAACCTCCTATATATTTTTTTCGCGGCTGTGGTTCCGTATAGTTGGTGGTGCCTTGAACTTTACATTTTTTGCTCCATTCAAAACTATTTTTTCAATTCTCGTTAGTATTTTATTTATTTCCGGTTGCAGACACTTCTATAAACATCTAGAGACAACCAACAATCCAAAAAGTGTTAAGGACATCCATATTTTATTATTATTTCGTTAAATATGCACTCTAGTTGATCAAGATGGCGCCATACGGAGGAATACTGATTGCGACACTTCGTGATGACACATATTTTGCCACAAAAACACGGACAGTATCTCGAGCGAGCAAGAGCGAGCGAAGAGGGGTTAGGTAAAGTCAGGTTCGGTATTTTTTTTTAATTATACGCGATGCACATCATTCTCACGCACCCTTCGCCCTAAGTCGCGAGTATAGTTCCCCTTTCACAGCAATAGTTATCGCCAGAGATTTCGCCAGATCCCCCTGTAGGGGTGTCTCCCCCCTAATCCTCGAAAACATCCTTAACTTCAACATTTTTGCTGTCAAATATCGATAGAAATCGTGTAAAAACTACTTATACCCTGCCAATTTTGACTCTACACCTCCGCCCCAAACTGAAAATCCTTGCGGAATCCCTGGTTATTGATAACAAACACATTTACGCTCTCGCTTTCACTTCCTTTAACGCTAATTAAGTCAACCAAATAATCTCATTCCTCTTGTAAATTTTGCAAAAAGGCACTACCACATTCGGAACTATACCCTTGTTCGTTATCAATTAGTGTCGTCCACGAGACGAGATTAGTTCTGTTACGTCTCGAAAATGTCTTGCTCAGAAAGTGTTTCGTCTCGAAAACATGTATAGATGAAGGTAGTTTTGTCTCGTCTCGTTTCCCATAGAACATTTCTCTGTTTTGTCTCGCGTCGTGGGCTAGTACCGGTATCAATGTTACAATGGAAATGCATAAACGCATAACATTCGCCAGTGTAACAGTGGTTATACATAAAGGATGTACATGATGTGTGTGTGTGTGTGTGTGTGTAATCCGAAGCAAAGCGGGGGGGAATGAAAAAAATATTAGGGAAACAGACGAAAGGGAGGTGGAGAAAACAACTGACTTATCTTGGAAATTTGTACCCAAAGGGGTGTAAGAACAAAAAGGTATCAGCGAGAGAACCTGACTAACGAAATCCTTTTCATTATTCATTATGCAATGAAGAACATTTGGACAATCCTTCCATCTGTTACGGTCTCTCTCTTGGTGATCAATATACACTTATTCATGAGAAAGGAGGGACTGGAGAATGTGCGATTTCCTCTCGTGATCAAGCAAGGTGACTAAGAGTCTTTTGTTAACAGATTTCAGTTCGTGTTCAGACACGCAGTGTTCGTACCAGGAAATCTTGTAACTATAATTCCAGAAACATAATGAAATCATAATAATGTTTAATTCATAATAATAATTAATTAGTTATACCGAGCGGTCGTAGCTCCGTCGGTAAGTAGAAAATAAGAATATACTGGGCATTTTTTTTGGTCTACTTTTGAAAGCTGCTTCCTTTAGAATCAAATTCGAAAGCTGCTGCTGTACACTCCCCACTTCCACAACTTATAAAAGGGAAAAATAACATGTCACGTCACCTACAATACACTTCCCCTCCATCAAGTAGAAGATAAAGATGTATTGGGTAATTTTATTGTACTTTTGTACCAAGTGGCAGCTTCCGAATTCGATTAAAAAGGAATCACTTTTCAAAATGTAATGATGAAGGAGAAAAATACCCAATACATCCTTATTTTCTAGTTTGATAGAGCACTGACTAAGCAACCGTAACGTCCTGTGTTCGATTCCAGTGACCGCCTATCCTGATTGAGTTTTTGTCAGGCTTTTATTACTCAGTCACATCAGGGAAATGCCGAGAAGATATCGTTAAACTAGGGGCTGGTCGATTCCTTCCAACGTGCTTTCCCTACTCCATCCTGAGCTAAATTTGGCTAAAAGTCATTAAAATGTTCAATCAGTCCAATAAACATAAAACTAAAATAATATAAAATTAAGAAAGAGTTTTATGGAAAACGAGAATAAAACATATCCCATTTAGCACACATATGGAAACAAAGTTGAATTCACAGAGAATTTACCTTCATTTCCAAATGTGCACACATTTCCTTCTGACTTGGAAAGGACTTTATTTTCTCACCACTAGATGTCTGATCCCAATAGCTTAGTTTCTTAAAGATCTTGCTGAACAAATTCTGAGATTGGTTCAGCAGCATTTCCCGTTAGCTGAAATATGGCAGTACGAGCTAATCACAAGTTTCATCAAGATTTCTAAGAATAGTTATTGAGCTCAGAGACATCTAGCGGTGAGGAAACAAACTTCTTAGAAGCCAGAAAGAAATGTGTACATATTTACTAATGCAGGCTAATTGTCTCTGCTTGGATGTCCGCCTTTTCAACAGTTAATTCAACGACGGATAAAAATGCATTGAACGGAGCAATTAACATCTGTGCTACTGGGATAATTTATTTCCAAATAAATTGATAAGATTAGTATTATCTTAAAGATTTACAAATATTTTTAAAAACAATAAAATCTGAAATATTTACAAATGTCGTTCTACTAGCAATTTTTTTTTCTATTCACTCGGTCTTCGTTTAAAAAAGGGTGGGCGAATAGTAATGAGCCAATTTGTCCGTAAAAAAACAACTGAAAATTATGCAATCCTCAGTGCAATCCTTGTTACATGTCTTTGTACGTATTGGCGAACAATTAGTCTGGGGCCTTGTTATCAGGCGTTACATAAGTTTTATTATACATGTTTAGTCCCTATGAGGTTTTATATAACTAATTCAAAATTAGGATAATCATTTTTTTTTTAACCTTTAGCGGTGGCGAATTGAATTTGTAGCTTTTATGGAGGCTTTGTAATGTATGTTGACCTCTTATCACATAGTTAGAAAGAATTTTTCTGGTTTGTGAAGAGTTGAAATCCTTGCTGTGTCAGTCTATAGACCTCACTTGACGTTGTTGTTACAGGTTAGCTTATAATCTATCTAAAACAAGTTTGGACGAATTTCTGTAAGGCAAACTTTTTTGTTTAATTTCTACAGAAAACTCTTGTCGAATATTTTTTATATTAATAGTGAATAAAATCGTTTGTTTGAAGGTTGATGAAATTTTAAAAACAGTTTAATTTACTTACTGAGATTTGAAAATATTTTATTTTACCGTGTGAGATATTTTTGGAAACTTTAGTATTAAGAAATATGAAGTACATTTTTGTAAATGGTAGTTAATTTAACATAAAGGGAGGTATTTCGGCATCAAATAAAACATGGAAGAGTGAATTTGAACTTTTATAAATTGTTAACCTCATAATAGAGAAATCTCCGCTAGATTTTTTTTATTTATGCTCTTTATCTGGCAATTTCTTCTATTCCAAAAGTCAAACAAAAATGCTTCGATTCTGCGGAAATGTGTTATAGCTATTTCTATAGCGAATTAAAAATCATTTACTTCTCACACTTTCAGAGAGATATTTTAGTTCTTGTATGGCGAGCGCCATCTAGAACGAACTGAGGATTGCAATAGTTTCTAATTAGTATACAATCCAGAAAAACTGTAATTAACAATACTACTTGAGATTATTATCAATTAATTGTATACCAAAGTATCTTCTTCAGTATTACTAGAATGAAAATTCCTCCCTAACAACACACAATATAGCGCCAATATCGGTTCAATACTATGGACCAATAACGGCCAATATCAGCCCAATACTATGGACCAGTAACGGCCAATATCGGCCCAATACTATGGACCAGTAACGGCCAATATCGGCCCAATACTATGGACCAGTAACAGCCAATATCGGCCCAATACTATGCACCAGTAACGGTCAGTCAATATAAGCCCAATACTATGGACCAGTAACGGCCAATATTGGCCTAAAACTATGGACCAGTAACAGCCAATATTGAACAAGGTTGGTCTAATATTGGGCCGATATTTTGTGCTGCTAGGGCTCATACACGTATTCTAAACTGATTGCTAGAATAACTGTAAAGGGGAGACCAATGTTTATTTGTGCTGTATATTTTGAACCGTGTTCAGATATAGATTTGTATGATAACTTATTTGCATGCACTGAATCCACTTGTCCGCAAGGTAGTCCAATTCTCCTCATTGGTGACTTCAATTTATCGGAGATAGCCGGTACCGAATTTGATTTTGAGCAAAACACATCTGTAAAGTGTGGAAATTTATATAATTTTATAACTTTTTTTTGATTTGAGATCGTTCAACAATGTTGCCAATATTAATAATCGCACACTAGATCTAGTTCTGTCAAATACTGAAAATGTTGAAGTTATTAGAGAATTGTTACCGTTGGTACCGTAAGATATCCACCATCCAGCTATAACAATTAACATAGTTAACAGAAAGGTCAAGAAAGAAAAGCAGAAAAGTAACATTTGTTATTACAATTTTAGGAAGGCAAATTTTCTGATGTTGTATCAGGAACTACAAGCTTCGATTGGGAATTCATACAAATGTATCGGAGTGTTAATAACTTAGTGAGTAAATTCTATGACATTGTCTATGAAATATTTGATAGGTGTGTTCCCCATAAAATAAGTACTGTTTCATAGTATCCGTGTTGGCTCACCAAAGATATTATTAGAAAACTTAAGGTCAAGGTATTTTATCATAAACAATCCAGGGTCAAAACCATGAGCTCAACACCCTTCTATCAAGAATTTGCTCGATTACATAGGGAAATTAAGAAAGGCATTCTAATTGCCTATAAGAGTTTTATAATTAATTCTGAAAATAATATCAATATCAACTCGAGCGAACTATGGAATTTTATCAAAAATAAAAAGGCTGATATGTTATTTCTTCAAAAAATTGTTCAAAATAAGTTAGATTGTATAGATTTAGTTTCAACATTACAGTTTCGTGTCCCGCCATCTAAAACTCGCGTTAATAATACTGGTCTCTTCCACTGCAAAAAGGCAAGAACCAATATCTGGATGAGGTCACCAATCTGGAGAATTTGTACTCTGTACAGTTCACAATGATCTGGACGTATGCTATTTGTCACCTAAAGAATGTAGAGATGTCATTATTAATGAACTTTGTACAGCTATTTGTAAAGCTCAACCCTATAATTAGGCTATTGCCTGGTGTGTTGTCACTAAATAAATAAATTAATTAAATCTGCTCACGATCGAAGCTACTAAAATTCAGATTCGTGAAGTTATCCCCACCCACAAAAAAAAATATCCGAAAACAAATCTAATCGATCATATGAGTGATTCGTTAGTGCATATGATACTAAAGTTAGTGTTTCATTCTTAAGCGAGATATAAAGAAAAAAAACTGTGGGTGGTGCAACATGTTTCACTATACATTTTAAAGAGTAACATCCAGTAACGTAACTAGAATTTTGTTTCTCTTCACTGCAAGGAATTTTTTATGTCCTTGTCCTAGGGCCCATCTAAAGCAGCATCTCCCAACATGCAATTTCAGCAAATTCTTGCCGCATATAAAAAACTTATGGAGACCAGTGTTTGCAAGATGTCTAAAACGGAGATTCTTTCCAGCTTGTGTGAAAATTTCTATCCAGGTATAAAAATTTACTTCACTTTTACCAATTCGGAAACAGTTTCAAAAATTGAAATATGAGGCAACTTCTTTTCTAATGGTTGCTGGATTTGTCGATAACAAATTTTTCGCATATTTATATGTCGTCTGTCTCCCCTACCCCCTTCCCCAAACGCTGGGTCTCGCGACATTGTAGTTACGCCCCTGGTAACACCTAAAACTTATTCAAATTACGTAATAATTAAAATTTGTCTCAGACAAATATTTTTAGGTACACTTAAAGCCAAAAGTTTGTATGCAGTCGTAAAATTTATTCTATATAACTTTGGAATGGATAAACCGATCTGAATACAGTTTTATTTTGTAACCTACAGAAAACTTTTCTTTTTGTTACAGGAAAACGTACTCGTCAATCCACTCCAAATTTATTCGGAGAAGAAATTTTACGACTGGATACAAACTTTGGGCACTGACTGTACATATGATTTTTATGACGCCTTTGATATTTTTTTTCCTTATACGTTTAATTTGTCACTATGTTTCGTTATGCGATTAGGTACATCATGTCACGCGTTTGGACTTATCAGTCACTCTTTGTGTACTATGTATTTTAAACATTTGAAGGGTCAAGGGGAAAAACGATGAGACTCCATTTTTGGTCGATTTCGACTGTAGTGGGACCATCTGTTAGTTCATATAATGTACTACAATAGTGCAGAAAGTGAAGAGGAAAGAATGACGAGAATGAACCAGAAAATGCAATTGAAAATACCGTCTAAAGGGAAAGAATGATGAAACTCCTGTGCATTTAGACGCCGACTGCAAAAATAAGCTCAGATGGAGTTTCATCGTTTTTCTCCCTGACCCTTCATTTCGTTTGGAGGATAAATATTCATGCATTTTATTTTCTTTATCTATATTTAATTATGGAAATAGGAATCTATTTGATATATAATTATACGTCTTTCGGTTTATTATTTTAATTATTTAATTTTCTGCTCTTTTTAATGGGTTTTAATTTGAAATCGTTTCACAAGATTCAAGAACAACGTAATTCCGAACATTACGACTTAGATGAAATTCTGAATCTCATGGAATATTAAATTGAATTGTGACAGTTAATGTTTTTATAACAGGGCATTAAATAGTCTCCTCTGTATATGAAATAGCTTCAGATGCTTACTAAGCTGTAACAGCTTTATATTGTGTCGGAGTGTAAGCTTAATAACAAAACAAAAAAAAAGAAACTGGACTAAACAACGAAAGAAAAGGTAATCCTGTGAGTGTAAGGTGCTCAATTATCTAAAATTTATTCAAGGATTGAAGAAAAAGAAGGTATAGTGTAACAACGAGACAGTCAATCGCAGGGAACCATCTACCTACACATCGCGTGCTGTTCTGCTACAAAATAGAGATAATGTATGTGGCAAATACAGAAAACTGTACAAGGAAGCATTTTTAAAAAAAATAGATTCAATGCTTGCAGTGTTTATAGTGATTTCATGTTGCATGTGTGACCAATGATGATCAACCCTATTTTGTGTGTGATCAATGCTCTGATGATTAGTAACCTAATAAGCTGGGTATACCCGTGTGCCTTTCACACATAATATAAAAGGCAAACACTTGCGCCTTTGTAAAGAAAGAAAAAAAATATTACTCGCTTAATAAGCGAGCTTTTGTGTCATTTTTAAAGATTCTTCAAATATGTACCTTTCAATCTAATTCATCTTTTTCTGAGTAATTTCAACCAGCTCAATAATCGAGTCTCGTAAAAATATGTTATAACATGAGAAAATGTAGAAAGTCGGGTTATTTGATGAACAATTGTGTATTCAGATTAAAGAATTATATTATCTTCATTTGTGACATCTTGAAATAGATTGTTAATATATTAAATACATCAAATGTTCTAGACGCTCCCAGAAGGCAAGATTTAATTGATGTCACAGAAAAATTTATAATTTTATAATTTCAAATTGAATGAGTGCATGTTCAAACGGAATAATTATGAAAAAATTGAAGAATTAAAGGCCCCTACTGCCATCTATTTTGAAGTGTTGAAAATTATGTAGTGTGAGATTGGCTAACCTCAAGAATTCAGTTGTGTTGAAATAATGTTCTACATAAAACTTAATGTGATCTTTTTAAAATCGAAACAAAGCCCAGGGATTGGAAAATAGGGCTGTGGACCATATTTGAGCAATTAATACATGGATATTTTGTACATGAAACACAAAAATTACTCTTAATTACATTTATGCATGAACAGACGAATGAGTCAATGAATGCAGGAATACAAGGATAATTTACATTCCGTATACGAACCATTTGGAGCAGTTAGTAATAATGGCTTTTAATACACCGAATAACCTGTACGAATTATGCTGTACAAATTTAATGGGAATGAATGCCGGAATCAAAAAATTATTGAATGAGTGAATTGACTGAATGAATATTTTGTATTAGCTAATGAATCACATTGGACGAACCACTGAATCATGAATGAATGAATGATTTATTGATGAATGAATCAATGAATCTGTTAGTCTCTGAAAACCAAAACTTTCAAGATAAATAAATGTCTTAAAAGCTGGAAGAATCATTTTCAAAATTAGCAGGACCACATTCGGAAATCAGTATTGCGATCAGTCGCTGTCCCCCTTCCCTATTTGTATCATCCTTTTCCGTATTGAAAACAATGTTCAGTACTCCTCCTGTACGCTGTTACACATATTCTTCTCCTACCAATTTCTTTTATCCCTGTATGCAAAAATCCGTTTATCTCATTTTTTTTTAATGTGGTTGCTCCTTTCTTTCGAGCGTGCCCAGAAGTTGAAAAGATTAACATTATGCCTGTATGTTATGGGAAGCTCTACTAAGCCCTGTTAAAAGAACACAGTTTTAATAAAGAAATACAAACCTCGTAGAGCTCCCTTGCTTTTTATGCTTAAGACTGCCTAGCTCATAGGTAAAAAAAATATATACGTACATAGCTTAGTACTTTTTGTGCAATTTCAAAAAGCAAATTTACTGAAAAATTGTTTTCAAGTCTATTTTACTTTTTTTTTTTATTTTAAATGTTATTTTAAAAACAATACAGCCGTTTTATTCCCATCAGCTCCTGAATACCTTAAAATTATCGTCGATTGCCCCATGAGATTGTTTCAAAAATAAAAATTTTAAATGTTTGATCTAAATCGATTCTAGTACTCTTCAGAAGTTACAGATATTAAATTTGACGAAAATCAGACAGTCTTAAAAACTACAAAGTGTACACTGTCTAAAGTCAAAATTCGAAAGTTTAGTATAGGTTTTTTCAGGGTTTACTATTAATTTTTTACCTTAAAAAATAAATTGGAGTATTAGAGAATTTTGGGGGTAACACCCCCCTCCCCCCCATTGGGGGTCTGGTAGAATCCATGACTGCACATTGTCTTGTTGTATTTCTTTTCTCCTTCTACACAAGAGTCCGTTTCCATCCATTTTGCATGCATCCATTTAATCCACGGACCCCTGCATGGCCTATAATGATAAATGCGGGATATCTTTCGTAACAATAGAATAATTATTTTATTAATATTGTTACAATCAGAAGCCTGAGCCGACGGTGCTATCCATTCTTAATGAATTATAACTTTTCTCAAAAGCCCAATCACTAAATAATAGAGAGAGAAAGTTTTGACTTCTGTCCAAGTGTTAAATTCTCAAAACATAATTTAATATAATTTTTTTCTTATTCAGAAATTTCTATCCAAGACTAATAAAAACACTAAACCTAACTTTATCTTAGTCTTTCAGATAAAGATTATTAACAAATATTTCCTTCTATCTGTTTACGAATTAATTATTCATTGCACTTTGCAATAAAAGTAAAGCTCAAGCGATAAGTAAGCCAATTACTTTTAGCATTAGAATAATAAATATACAAAATGCATGTACTGCTATCATTATTTTTTGAATGATATATGGATTTTCCTAGAAACAAATTTACAATCCGTTGCTGGTGCCATCTATGATCTTTTAGTTGACACAAATACATATTTTAATAGCTATATTTTTATTAATTGAAGAGCTTGGTGTAAAAAGGGGATCTCCCCACTTTTTTTTTTTGGCCAGTTTTCACTTTTCAATGGAAATATGTACTAAAATAAGATGCTCTTTGCATTGGCTCAAGAAAGGGGAACCCTCACCATACCCCAAGACCTGTGCGGGTCTTGTCGTGGAGGAATCCACTTGTTATTATTAGTGCAGATGAATTTTTAGTTGCTTTTATTCTATCTCCCGAAAAGTTTTTTAGAAAAGTTCTTATTTTTATTTTATTAGATAATATACTTAAATCCAATGCAGAAGAATGCTCTAAATTTAGTAAATAAATGAATAGTTGTCAAATTGTGTTCGTTGCTACTTCTTAGCATTATTTTCTGGTTAAAAGAGTTAATCCTTCTACACTGGAAAAAAAAATTAAACTACGTGGATTAATTTCACTTTACTTTTAGGTCCCTTGATAGCAAAGCTATAGCAAAAGGAACCTTTTATTCCCGCTCATGATATCCGTTCGACGTCTTCCAGAAATTAAATCTCAGGAACTACAAGGTGCAGAGAAATGCGTGAGGTGTCGCTGGAAAGGTCTTGACTACACTAGCTGAGAGTCGCCAGACCCACCTTGAGTGGTGAAGTAGTTCAGTGTTGTCAACCCCTTTTTTTAAAAAAAAAAACAATAGATTATCCAAATTGCTTCCATTCACTTATACTTAGCTGCGCCAAACATCAACATTACTCGACACAATAGAAGAGCACTGTGAGTTTTTCCGTGCGTAAGCACAGCATTTGTCAATGTTGCCAGCTTATTTTATAAAAAAAAATGCTTATGTGGTGTGGATAATGCTATCAAATGACCGGAACCTTTGCGAATGTTATGCCTTGTTTACATTACTAACATTTTACCATGGTTAGCATTAACCGATATCATTTTACTAATGTAAAAGCAAGCTACAGTTAACGCGGATTTCAAATTTAACCAGCGTCATCTTACGATGGTTATCCTCTTACGTCAGTTATCTAAACGCAAGATGGCCGTTAAGCGCAGCTCACTTGGCGAGTTTTTTTCTTTCTTTATCGAAATATATAGCATCCTAGTGGTGCGTATCACTTTTAAAGCATAATAGAGTAGTGGCAGAGCTAATATACAAAATTTTACGCTACAATCAGTTCATTTGTGTTAATTATATTATAATTTAAACCTCTACCGTGTAACCTTAGAGTACGGAAAAAAGGAGATTCCTTACTCTAAGCTTGTAACCGGTTTCTTTATTGACAATGGCAGTAATCAAGTTAAGTTTCGTAGTCTAAACGAAGTTATTTGAACCATGATTTTTACCATCCCAACAATCTTAGTAATCTAAACAAAACATTAGTAGAATTGCATCTACAACTTGTTTCGACGCCTATGTATCTAGAATGAGGCGTTTTCTTCTCATTGCGCATCAGTGTGGATATATAATGTTTCCCCCACTTAAAAGTTTAAAGTTTTCTTTCAAAAAGCCTTAACTTATTTTTAACAAACACTGAAAAAATGTTAAAAGGATAGATAGTTCAATGTTTAATTAAATTAACATTAAATATTGTGATCATTTATTATCAACGTTGATGTTAACCTGTTAACCGGTGAAGAAAAAGATCCTGACATGATTTAAATCGTGGGTTGTTTAAGTGAGTTATTTGTGTTAACTGGAAGAGCAGCGTATGTTGAACTTTCCTGCAATAAAGGTGCATTCAATTCAATTCAATTCTACCTCCAGCCATTAACAAGAGTAATAGATTCTTGTTGTCATAATTTCGTCATCCGCCATGTTAATTTAAAAGGTATATGCGCAGAAGAGTAGTGAATAAAAGTTGGGCAAAACCATTGACAGAAATTGAGAATGAAAAGGATGGCATATAAATGAAGAATTATAATTATAAACAGACCTTAGTTGTGAATATAGGGAGTCCATAAATTGAGTTGAGAAAGAGCTAAGCTATCGTATACATGTGCTTACATAAGACAAAATGTTAATCTTTCTACAAGCTTCATTATTTGCTAATTTGCGGGATACCTGAACGTAAAACGCTCCTCCAACATATGAATATTTCATTTCTACGGATAGAAAGATTACCAAGTTGGATTTAGCTAGTTTTACCCACTTTATCGATGCAGCTCACCTGCATTCTTTTTTTTTTTTTAGTTGAACGTCATATTCTCAAATGTTTTAGTGTAGGTTATAGTGTCTATTTGTTCTTTTAGCTTATACCGTACGAAATGTATCGTTCACTGTAAAAAAGCATTTCATATCGCTACATTCCTTTAACCTAATTCATTGGTGAGTTCTCCTTTTAATTGCTTAGAAACATTTCCTTCTAAGGTCAGACTGTACTAGTCTCGCTAAATACAAAAATCTTAGTCTGGTATTGGCTATATAAAGCTTCAATTCTGTTTGTAGATACACATTAAATTCTAAAGAGTAAAATTCTGCTCGAATTCAGTGGAATATTTCAGCTTCCAAGAGCTGAAAGCGAGACCACACTTTTAGAGCGGATTTTCATCGGAGAAAAGATGAAAAATTTCTGGTCTGGACGAGTTCCTTTCGATGGAAACATAACCTTTTTGTATGAATTTCTATCTATTCAGATAAATTTTTCATCTTTGGAACACGAAAACGATGCAATAAAATGTTGAAAATATGAAAAAGAAACAAAAGGGAGCATTTATTCGTAAGTAGTAAAGAAAATGCTCTTGTGATTGAAAAGGAAGTAAAGAAATTTGACATCAATAGGATTGAAAACCTGCTCTCCTCAAGCCAGCCATCCCAGGCCTTATCCAGTAAGCTAGATGAGTCAAAAGAATGTCGTCAACTTCTTGAAAACAATATTAAAATATTTCTTGAAGGCTTCTGGTATGTCTTTTGCCATTGAGAAAAGTTATCAAGTCTTCTGTTGTCATGTTAAACTAAACGCTGGGGCAAGTAGGTTGTCTTTCGCGGCCCCTTCGGGTTAACAAATGGTGGAAAACAAACTTGACTAGTACCTATTATGCATTGTAAACCACTCTAAAAAAATAAGAAACCGCACTTTCAAGTTTGAAGAATAAATTACATCCGTAAAGCATCGGAATACCATATAAAAAGATCACATTTTTTTATAGATCAAAGCGAGAGAATTTCGTTGAAAATCACTCGATTCGATTGCAATTCAATAATTTTCAATGAAATCAGTTTCTCGTCGAAAATAGGCTGAAAATTTCCGCTCTTCAGATTTAGCGTATATGCATTTTATAATATGTACAGATCTACACAATTTGGAGTTTGGACCTATTTCTGCACATCGTTTCTTTCAGAATATTTCGTTCAGGAGGAGCGAGAGGTGGCTCACGAAAATTATATATAGGCCTAATATTTATTGACTCCAATATACTAAAATATAAAATAACAATAATGTTACTTAACGATATGTCGTACTTCCTTAGCCCCCCCGAAAGCATGCCTGAAAGAAACAGTGTTTCTGCATCAAATCTCTGCATATCTACTTACTTTGACAAAATAGCTAGCATTTTTTTTTATCTTCTACAAATGTACAAATATCTTCTTGCATACAATATTTTTTTTTTATATATTCTAGTATACAAAAATAAAGTATTTGTTTTTGCATCGAATTCCTCCTTTATTCATATGGATAAAGCCGTTCCTATGTGAATGTTTAGATTACGTAGTAACCGACCATACATCATGAAGGCTATATGATTTAGTAACTAAAAACCAGCTTTCAAATGTAATTCTATTACATATGGAAAACACTATGGACTAAAGATGTCAATAGATGACAGCACGTAGCAATTAATTCTTTTTACTCTATTGTAAGTTTATTTATCAAGATTTTTGCCCGTTACTTAACAATCAAATTCAATTGTTATTACCTTTATTCGATAAAGTATTCATAGTTATTTGTTTATCCTTGTGCAGTAATTATCTGTTCATGTTTTCCGACACTTTTATCTTATTCTTCCTGTTCCTATAATGGAGTTATGTATTAACTCTACGTACTTAAATCTATCGAAATGTTGATTCAAATACCGGGTTTACACACAAAATAGTACTTTCAAGTCTAATGGTCACATTAAATCTCAGATCCACAAACTCTGTACAGGGTCAAGTGGGTTATAGAACCTAAAATAAATTACCAATTGGGATTTGTTGGAGATGTGATTTCCTTCATTATTCGGTTAATCTTTATATTTTCCGACTTCCTGTCCAGGAAGTGATGTCTAACGGCATAAAGGTATAATTTTCATAATTACGGCCGGTTTCTCGTTGTCTTCTGCAGTCTCCGGCCAGCGTATTCCCAGAGAATATTCGTAACATCGCCAAGAATTGACACAGGAGTTAACGGAGCACAAATAAACACTTGTGGGTAGATTGCACCTCGAGAAAAGAACTCATCATATTATTTATTACTGATCCAATAGTTTGTAATATGTTCAAGGTCTGTTTATTGCAAAAGGACATAACTCATTCCAGCGACAATATCTGCTCTTATTTCGAAGCATTCTTTCACAAACATTACATGATTCTGTTAGGTCTTTACTCATGAATACATCATGGAAGAAAGATATATCTCTTGCTAAGAGGATTCTAGACATATAAATAGATATACTGAGAAGACTTCTTTTCTGGGTTAATAATTGGATTAATTTTATGATAATACAGGACGCTCTTGCCCAACGATAGCATATGACAGAAGTAAAATAGTGGTATTTTGGTGAGGCCTTTACCCAATGGTAGGACAATCATAGCTAAAGCTACCAGATATCCCAGTACAGTTTGAGGATATCCTAATAGAACGTGAAATGAGGCAGTGGTCATTATGGTGTAGGAAGAACAATATAACCGAAAAGCAATCTACTCATTTCTACTTATTTTCTGGACGTTAGAAAATGTCAAATTTTGTTAAAAATTTGTCAGATGAGACACATACCTAAAAGTTGGTTTTGGCGAAGGGGAGGGGGAGGCATGTGTGTCGGTGTGAAAATTACGTAAAATGTATATAATTTTGCCAGAGATTAAACTAATTTTACCAAAAAAATATCTTAATTTCGCGGGGGTCTGGACCCCCCACCTCTGCGTATGTTCTTGACCTATACAATGTAACGAATAGTATATAGATTCTGTTGCATGTTACATATCAGTAGTGTTGACGTATTGATAGACTTCAGTATGTATTTTGGAAACTAATAGAAATATTCAACGGATAATATCGATAAATTATAATGCAAACTGGAGTACAGTATAGATGCAGAAATATAGAACTGGAACCAACTATGGAATTCTATAGGCCTAGGCCTATACTGTAATTACGCTCAAGTAATCGTCGAGATATTTAGAAACACAGGTGTCACTCCAGACTAAGATATACACCAAATTATCTATTGGCGTAATCTAATCTGTTTGATTACTATTTTGGTGTTAAGTTAGTTACTAAGGCTAAGATATTAATATATTAACCTTGTCTATATGCTTAACAGGAGGACCACACATAATATTAACTTGACAACTGGAAATATTAACTGGGATCAACAATGGGGACGATATAAATATATTATATAATATACCAGTTCCGATTTTTTCCTGGCTGTATTCGGGATGTAAATTGTTTCGATTCATTGTTAGCTCATTATTTCCAGAATATATTTTTTTTTACTTCTAATGTAAAGTAAAACTTCTTATACCATTTTAATTTTGGTTTCCTTACTAAAAGTGCCTCAGAAATAGGCGAAAGCTTTCCTTTGGTTATTTTGTTTATTTTCTAGGATCCAGAGGCTGATTGTTATCCTGACGGTTATGCAACCTAGAGTTATAGAAATGTATTGTATGTTGTATATTGTTAGGGGATCAAGTGCCTCTCCGAAGGCGTAATAGTAAAAACAGATACGAAAAATACATTAATTTTAAATTAATATTGCAAAATTAAACGTATTTTTATACTGAAACAAAAGCAAGAATTAGGAGTGTTGGAGACCCCAAAATTACGGGGAAGAATAAAGAAAAAAGAAAACCGTCACGCTGAACTTAAAATCGAAGGAAAAATACAACATTTTAGAAGCAAAATTAGAGCTTTTGTATTTTTTAATATCTCTATTTACCCAATAAATTGCGGGATTTTGTCCCATTTACTATAAGATCATCGCTAGTTTACCTGGAATTTCTGGATAGAAAAAAAAATGATGCTACTCCAACATCAATTTCCAGCAAGTAATTTTAACCTACAGACTTTGTATCAGGTCCTAAACTCGTGCGTACTGATCTTTTTTTTTTTCAACTTTTGATTTTGGTCTCATTATGCAATTTCGAGCAGAGGCTGGCGGGGGGCAGTTACGAAATTACACCAGTAGCCAGTTTTTCTACTTATTTTAGTTGTTTTTTTTTATTGAACGTAGCTTCTGAAGACGGGAAAACGTGTATCATTTCAAGAGGTGTTTCAGTGGAGGAAGGTATAGTGTCATGAACTAACTATTTTAATTCAAAAGGTTATAGACAGCTTGTAGGTTGTTCATAGCAGCAGCTTTAACAGTCAGGTACGTACAGATAAATTCAAAATCGACGTTGGTAAGAGTTTATAAATACGATAAGTTTTACAATGTGACAACACTGAGCCAGTACTCAATATATATTTGAAATATACGTCGTCCCATATGTTGTGTGCTTATCATAGGGCCTATGGATAAGAGGAAAAGGAATTATGTTTGCAAAGTTAGAAAACTTGCGAATTCAATATGGCGAAGTAAATATCCATATTTTTTTTTCCTCTCCAATGGTTCGCTGTACCGGTATATTTTTGTTTACATTAGTTGAAATGTAAATGTAATCTGTTTCCTTGTATTATTTTTAACTCCGTTCTTCATTTATTTCATCTGTGAAAGAGAAACAGCAAATATAACTTTGTATTGAACTTCTGTGTTATTCCCAAAGTACAGTATTGTAGTCTCTGAAGATATTGTTTTGCCTTCTTACTTTATTTTCTGAATTCGAAGACAAACGAGTATTGTTCGGTTTACTTGGTTGCTTCAAGTTAGCTGAGACACGAAAAGAAAACAAAAGGGAATTGGTATTACAAAGTTACTGTTAATATATTCCAAATACTCTGCCATGTTTTCTTTCTTTCTTAAAAACCGGAAATGTGTCTTTTTCAAAGGCGTAAACTTCTTATTGTATTTGAAGACATGTATATGTTTCAAATACAGCTACTTTTCCTGTCAGGGAGTCTTTGGTTTTAATACAATTGTAATATAAAGTTAGTATAGCAAATATTTGTACTCACCACAAAATGAAAATTATTAATAATTCTTTATTATTTATCAACCGATTTTCATGATTTAACGTTCAAATGGAAGGGAGAGATATGTTCTTAATTTTCATATGTTCAATGCAGGATACAAGATACTCTATGCATTATTTGAGAAAGCATTTTTAAAAAAATTGGGGTTTTAAATTTTTGTATTTCACAGATGGATTTCGAATTAGCATTAACATCATTATAAAGCATATTTAAAAAATGTATAAGGAATAAATTATTGTACTTTGATCATAACAAAAATATGACAGCAAAAATCTCATTTTTAGTCCAGTCTAGCTTTGACTCATTTGTAACTAATAGCAGCGTACGCCTTTTCCTTATATCACCCGCCCAACAGCAAAGTTCTTTGGGTCATATATCAACAAGGGGAACGAACGGCAGGTTATAATTTCCTTTACTAAAGTGCCTTACGTGTTAATAGAAGTTGTAAACTTCAAGAAAGATCCTTGTCATCTTAGCGGAGAATCATTTTTCAGAGATTCATGATTTATTCCCCGTCTCCGCGGCGCATCTCCTAGTATATTTATACTATAGAAAAAATTCGGTCTACCCACTACATTGATACCTAAATAAGAATATTCTACAATAAGTACAGCACGCCGTAATATATTTCACAATGTTGTCAAAACGTTAGTTCATAGAACTAAATTTTATATTTAACTTACATTTACGGGGCACACAGACAACTAGACGTGTGTAAGGGCGTCTCTCAGAGAATATATTTCATTTATGGCTAAAATTAGGAGGAAATCTATATATTCTTTTGTAATTAAACTTCTAATTTCATAACACCGAAAAAAGTTATTTATCCTGTATTTGCAAATCATAGGTTGCAACGCTGAAATTAGAGACGGAGGTATATCCGCGTTATGTAATAATCTAGGTCACAGTTTCAGAAAATATGGTTATGAAAAAATATATATTATGTATGCCTACTAATACCTGCCAGTAACAAGATTGTAATCCACATTGTTTTCCTGAAAGTCGTATTTTTATTGGAAAAGGTTATAAAATTTAACACGTAATAAGGACTGTTTCTAATATCGAGAAAGTTTCTTTTTTAATCAACTGGATAAATACAACCCTTATCACTTGTATAGTCCTTTTTCACGAAAACATAACTTTTGAAAAAAATGTGGGTATCAACTTTCTGGTCCACGGTTACTAAAGTATAGATTGTTGTATGTAATTAATAAAGTAGGTAATAAATCAACCAATAGGCTCCAGCCATTTTTCTATCAGTAACGCACTTCTCTCGCACTTGAAAAAGAGATTTTTTTAAAAAATGCTTAAAACAAAGTAAATTAAAACATTTTGTGCTTGAGAAGGAGACCGTCAATGAGAACATATCGCTACCCTGAAATATTGCTACGAGAATCTACGTCCTACAGAGAGATTATATATATATATATATTAGACATGCATTAACTACAAGGTACTGAGATAGGGACTAGAATATTGGTCGAAGTATGCAGAAAGTGTATTTTTTATGATTCAGTCAACAGAAATCACTTCTGTTTCACTTTCATACTGAAATCTCGGTACCTTGCAATTAATATGGACAGCTATTTTTTGTATATTACCTCTCTACAGGACGTAGAAACTCTTAGCAAAATTTTAGGGTAGGTTTCGATATGATTGCATTGACGGTCTCATAAGATTAAAATTTCACATTTTCAATCCTTTCTTATTCATCTTAAATTTGCTTTTACTTCAAAAAGGCTAACATTAAAATTATTATTATTTCAACACAATTTCATTCTCCCTCCTTGATCTAGTGTGCAAAAATGGGATCACCACTGTAGTGACGTCACTGATTTGAGCCCTTCTCAAGCTAACTGTAAGGTAGCTTTGTTCGGTTTTTATTTGTTTAATTTTGTTTGTTTATTTGTTTTAAATTGAGATCATTTTATTATTATGTCACGTCTCTCAGAATACATTATCTTTATATAAGTAAGCAACTTCTGATAACTAAATTCATGTAAATATTTATCTTCTTAGGGGCCTAGTGATTACTTATATCATTCATTTTTTTTATAAGAACGGTACATTTTAATGTTACTTATGAAAACAAAATTTTGATTTTTGACACCAAAATTACTTGTAGGCAATTTTATCCACAGTGGAACTTTTTTAAAAAAATACATATAATATTACATAATTTTAAAATTGTCATTAAATTTGCAATAAAAGAATTTATGTACAAGGGGTCATTATGTAAAATATTATACAAATTCTTCAGTAGAATTTATATTTTAATAGTTTTTTTAACTTGTGGTAAAAAGAACTGATTCAATCAAAAAGTGAAAAAATGTCAGTCAATTTGATTAGTTATACTTATTAGGTTTTGGGATAATTAATTTGGGTTTTATACAAGAATAATTTTCAGGTATATGAAGTTCATCGTTCGCTTATATTAAATATATGCATTGTATGTTTTACCTAGCACTTTTCAAATAGGATAGCTGTTTGTTTAATACATTGTTCAAAGTTTAGTAATTTATTCTTTCTGTATCACTTTTAATTAGATCAAATTTTCTTCAACAACAAGCACTTCTTGAAGTGCTTCCAAAATTAGACTTTCGAGTCAAAGTAAAAGAAGCTTACTGAGTCATCTATTGAGAGGACAAAAAATACTTTTTAAATTTAGGATCAGATTAATAAACTACCACTGAATTGATTTATTGTTAAATGGAATATGTGCTATTAAAAATACACTGGCTGATTCAATTCTAATGGTCCTTCCTTTCAAAAAAAAAAAAAACAATATTCCAGAACTAATTATCTCATTCTTATTTGTTCCTTAAACTGATGTACAACCAAATACGTACGAGTTCGTCATATTTGTTTTTGTAGAAGTGTATATTTCGTGTTCACATATGTATTTGCTCCTTCTCAATTTCTTTGTATTTTATTACTTTCTCTTGTATTTTCTTTTTCTTTTTAGATTTGCTCTCTTATGCTGCGCTTTTCTTTATTTTATATAATTTTTATGCAGGGATTTTGTAAGGAATTTGAAACTAAAGGTATGTAAACATTTCGACATGTGTACGAGCATCTTTATTGGATTTTATTTGTCGTTTTTTCATGTAGATTTTTCTTCTTCGCTTCAAGTGAAGAGGCGTGAAATACTGGTCAAATGTTCAGATTTTATTGTAGCTTCGAATATCTGGGAAATATTGTAAATAAAGACATGAAATGTGAAAAGGAAATAAAGACAGTAGCAACATGTTCAAAACGATCTTTCCTGGGCATCGATGTAGTTGAAGAAAACACTGATTAATTATTTTGTATGGAGTAGCGAGCAGAAATGTACCTAGAAGTTGGTTTCGGGGGGCTCCAGTGTCTTCGAGGGAGAGGTCCAAGGTCTGTCTGAGTGTGAAATATACGTAAAATGCATATCATTTTGCCCAAAATAATACTAATTTCAAACAAAGGTCTCAATTTCGAGAAGGGGAGGGGGAGTATTTGGACCCCAAGGACCTCTGCGTACGTCCTTTTGCATTGAGTAGAAACAATTCTACGAAAATGTGACGAAAGAACATTGGAAGCCATCGAATTGCGGACAAGGAGAAGAATGGAAGATCAGCTTGACACGAAAATATATTTAATAAAAATTGTGTTAACGAGAATAGGCGACCGACAAACTATAATTTAAGGTAATGAAGAAGAGAAAGATTAAGACATTGTTACACAGACATACTGAGAGGTGCAATGCCAAGACAAACAGGAGAGCACGGGATCGGGATGAACGGAGGGGACTAGAAGTGCCTTAAAGGGCCTGTCAGTTTGAGCAAGACGCCACTGATAATAAAAAGCATAAATTTTGTGGTTGTAGAAATATTTTTGAGACATTATTAAAAAGTGGAGGAGTACCCACTGCCTATATACAGTACATCTAACCCATGTTTTTTTAAAAAAATAAATCCATCTTGATTGCAGTTTAAATTGAAATAAAGGATGCCTTTAATAAACCATTTGCCACAAGAATTGCTGATAAATAAAATAATGTTGTAAATAAATTTATTATTTATTACGCTAAAAGATAGCCAAAACCTTTGTACTTCCCGAAAAGAGAATTTTTGTCTTCTTTTATAAGGTTTCTTTAAAACAACTTGACGGTCTTGTCTCCACCTTGCGGAGAAATATTATGTTCATTGTTGTAACACTTGCTTTTTTTTTTTAAGAAAAAAATATGTCGTACATAAACCTACGTGTATCACGTTAGAGAAGGAATTATCGCACTGATGACATCTCTATACAAAAATAACGTCTCTATACTTGCTGCGTCAAAATTATAATATTTCACATGTTAAAAGGTAGAATATTGTTGCAACATTTCAATTTTTTTATGTATGATATACGTTCGTGGGTCCTCAATGATAAAAGAGACAAATGTTTCTCTAGTACGTTCAGAATAAAATTCGTGTGCAAAAGAATCGAAAATTTTTAGTCCAGAAAAAAAATCTCACAAGATCTACAAACTTGTCAGGATTTCTAAAAATAATAAATGAAAAAAATATATTAAATTAAACAAATCATTAATAGATTACAAAAATAATAAACTTTGGCTACATTTCGATAAATAAGAACTACAATATTGTTTCAGTACCAGCGGATCCAAACACTGGCCTAATAAACATACACGACCTTTCACCCAAAATTCTTAAATTCAGAATTTTTTTTTTAAAACATCAGTGGTTATAAAACAATTTATTTACAACAAAGAAAACTATTAGTTTTTAAAGCAATTAGAACTATTAGGCCTTTAGATTGTTGGCTGCATGTCTATTTTTTTCATATTAAAAAAAATACTGAACATAAGACGATCGACAACGAAATTTTGGAAAGCGGCACCGATAAAACTTATGTCTTATGGCGACGCATACTTTGAAGAACTTAGAAATAGATAAGAAATATGAACGTTTGGCATATGGCATCCGTCATAACGAACGTTCGAATTTCTCAGCTAAAATAAACAATTCCAAAATCTCAAAGCAGGTCATTGATGCAGCACATTTAAAAGTATTTTCGAGGACGCTTTCAAAACATTTTATTGTATTTTTAAATTATTTAAAAACACAGGGTAGTGAATGAAGTCTTTCTTAAGAAGCCGTAATTATGGATGTCAAGTCTCTTAGCATAGATACGCTGTATAGTGTAACGTATTAAAAATAGGAAACGATAATTAAATGAATTAATTTATGGTAGGCCTAGTTGATCTTAGGTTTTCGATAACATGTTTCATATATAGGCCTATACAGATTCACAGCAAATTGACAACGCAAGATTTCCTTAGATCGAAACGTAAATCAACCATATAATAAAATAAGATCTTCTATCTAGTTAGACAGCTAAATAAGACTAAAAATTAATTATCTAATTATCTATTACCATGACTTTTTCCTTAACTAATTTTTATTTCACTTCATTTTTGCTTTAGGAAGAATATCAAGACATAAAAATAATAGGCTTTATCTCCCTCAATGTGATACGTTTTGTATATGCTTATACTTTGAACTAAGATGTTGAATAATTATGAATAAAAGTTTACCACGAAACACTGCCATCTAGCAATGCATTAAATAATTATTGTTAAAACTATGTAGGCCCTATAATAGTTTTTATAAAAATTTACTTGTTATAAAACGCTGATTTTGTTTATGACTTTTCTGCTTTAAATTTCTAAATGAATTAATAAAAAATAATTATCCATATTATAAAATTCCCTACACAAAATTACACCCCGTTGTCTTCTCATTAAATAAAAAAAAATCAATGACAATAATTTGCACAAAAGATACTAATTATTAAGATTGTTTATTAACCTATTTTATTATTAAAATAGGCCTACTTATATATCACGTCACTTGTGTACTTTAGCGTCATGTATTGTGGCTATATTATAGCAACTTCACACAAAGAAATTAGGGTCTATACAATACGATTGTTTGTTTATAATACGACGTCTCGACCGTAATTTTTCCGCTTTATCAGGCAATACACTCTTTTCCCTCCCTATCATAGTCTATTGTTTTGTACACAAAAGACAGTTTATTTTGTAATACAATAATGTAGACGTAAGTTAGATGCACCCGTGAGAAAGCCTTTTATAAACGAAACGTCGTTCGTATATTGTCTTATAAATTTGGTAAACAAACTGTCGTATATGTTTTAGTAAAAAAATATAATACACGAACAATTTTGGTCTGGATTCCTTTTTACTTCGTTAATAATTAATTTGTTTTAAAATAATTTTAAATTTTTACTCATAACTGTACAAAATATCACAAAATACTCTACGTATACTAATTCTCTGATTTCCAAATTTGTCCTGATATTTTTTAATTAGATCTTACTTGGAAGCATTCGTTAACATTCATTAAACAAATTCGCAGAACGTTTCATCAGGCTTCCTAGCAGAATCATTATAGATTCATTAACAACGTGTCTACATTTAAAAAAAGTATGCAACAATGCATTGGTCAATCAAGAACTGTCTTATCTATTATTGTTGATTTTTCGGTTGATAAATTTCTGTCGTTCTAATCACGAAATGCGATCTGGCAATTCAACAAAAATATAATCTGAAAAAAATCAACAGAAAGAAGTTGAAACATGATAATTTGTTAATTCATTGTTGTGTGAGACTGTTAAAAATGGTTCTGACGAAGCTAAAACATGTACAAGCGAAATTATGGCCGCGTGTATTAAATAATAACCACAGTAGAGTGTTTTTGTAAATTCCCTTAGCAAGTGTCACCATTCCTAGATTAGAATACGATATAACAAGAGAAGAAAGGAAGGTTTTTATTATTTCGAATGAGTTCTGCCTTCTCTATAAAGCGCGCCACTTCGCCTTTTCCCGGAGTCTGCACAGAGAGATGCAGCATCCGCGCAGTTCGGAGAGGAACTTCGGAAAAAGTTTGTTTTCGCCCCGTTCTTTCAGCCAAAGACTTTTATCGTGCCCCGTGCGCTTCGGCAAGCGGCGAGTGGACCCCCGCCCGGTATTAACGTTGAGTTGGAGCAGAGGACTCGGAAAAAGAGAGCGATCGCGAAAGAGGGGGAGGAGGAGGGGGTGGCAGAAATTTTTCTGCCATGCGCAAAAAGTTTCTCAGAAGTTTTGCGCGTCACGGCAAAGAAGAAGAAAAGTTGGGCTCGACTTTTGAAGAAAAGTAAAATTGTTTTTTTTCTCTCTCTCTCCTTTCGTTTTAATCGGACCTCCGAGAAGACGCGAGTCATACCGCGGCTGGCAAATTGGCAGAACCGCGATCGTACTTACGATGAGAAGTCGGTGCTATAAATGAGATCAGATTGTTTGTTGTGTTACCTTTACAAGATGTATTTCTTATTATTCGTTAAACTTTCCTTAAGGAGCAGAAGTGTGTTTCTTCCATGATTCGTCCGACAAATTACCAGAAACCAAGATGATTGATTGTTCATAATTTTAAAAGTTAGACATTGATGTGACAACAGAATCGAAACAAACTGAATTCACAGAAGTACCAAAATGTGATGTTAAAAGTTGATTACAATAAGCAAATCTTATCGAAATCTTCCTTAATTAACATACAAAAATTAACAGATTTTCTCCTGTTAATGAGTAATTGTGAGATTACCCCAATAAATGTAGAATCTAAACTAAATTCACTTACAGCTATTTGGAGGAATTATGATCATACCTCTGCCACTCCTGCCCACGAACCGAAGATCGTTGAATTTGGCCACTTGGTTCTTCATAACTGCCGTACAGTTCCTTAATTCTGCACAATAGTTTTCGTCATTACCGGCTCGCACTGTCACCATGGTTCCATCTTCAACTCCCCCAAGAGCCACTACTTTGAAAGCCACGGGCAAAGTCTTATTCGAGCGCCAGTGTGGTGGTAGGACGGTGCACACAAAATGAGGCGACCCGGTTCGAACTAATTCCCCCGGGTGTTCAGAGAGAATCTCACTCAAGGTCCTCTCAGCTAAGATGTCCGAGGTCATCTTAGTATACGTCTCGTTGAAGACATTTAATTCCGGTGTAAGATGCATGTTGTCCGTTGAATCATGCACCGTTGACGAGGACCGTTGTCCAAAACTTGTACTATTAGTAGTAGTATTAGATCCGTCAGCACCGTTGATCGGTTTCGACGATTCAGTCTTAGTGGTGGTGGCACTTCCTGATGTCCCCCAAATTGTGACGTCGGAAGCAATTTTGCCGGTAAAAAAATTGGCCGAGGAGGGATAAATGCCCCCCCTCGATCAAACCACTGAGCGGGAACAGAAACTAAAACGCGTGTGTGTTAAAAAAAAATCAAAACAATTGAATGTCGATATGTTAACACTTTCTTCTTCTTCTTTTTCTCACTGGAGGTCGCTGGTGGAGGTGGAGGAGCCTTTCTACATAATCCACGTGCACAACAATAAAAATAATAACACTTCCAAACTTGCCGTTCTGGATTTATTCTGAACCATTTTCACGTGATGAAAAACAGCTTGACAGCATTCCACACAACAGGTGCAATGCAGTTCTCACTTAACTAACCGGCAGTTCGGAGGGCAGTAACACAAATAACATGTTGAATTAAGCTTTTGTTGTCTTGTTGTCAAAGAAACTCTCTAAGCGCTGATCGCTTTTTTTTTTCTTGTTTTCTTTTTGTTTTTAACAAAACATCTCGCTGGCCGGTGTGAAAACTTTGGACTCGGTAAACTCAAACTGAGGGATCTGGTCTAGCCACCGTCACTGAAGCTACTGAATTGCGCATGCAGAAGAGAGTGTACTGTTGTTGTATGTGCGGTGCAGCGGGTGTCCGGCCGATGGGTCAAGCGCCGTTGTCAGGTCCTTATTTTGTCCCAATGCAAAAAGAACGACTTTTCTCTCCTTTTTTTTTCTTTGTGTGACAGACGCCAAAAAAAATAAAATGAAAAATTGTTCTTCTTTTGTTTTACGAATAAGTCAGTGTAGGGGGCGTGTGGTTATCTCTTTTCCGCGTGTTCAATGTTGTCAGGTTCTTCTTGTGTGCCTGGCTGTTCGCTTCTCCCCTAAAATGTATGTATATAGCGCCTCCACGGAAGGTGGTATGCCTCAAGACCACGGACTCAATTTGCCGGTACTATACACCCGAATGCCAACAAATAATACAATCGTGTGCGTTAACTACGGGCGCTATCAGAGCATAAGGGAAAAGAGGAGGGAGGATATAACGACGCAGGCTCCAAACTGCCGTGGACAGGGCGCCAGTCTTCCCCTCTGCCCCTCGCGGGAAACCCACCCCCCCTTTCGCGCACATGCTCAACCAAACCCCCCTCCCTCTCTGCCGTATGTTCCTCCCTCTCACGGTTCTTACACCACATTTTCCCAGTCAGCATTCAGCCAGGCAGCCAGGGATCCCCGCCCAAGCTTTCGGCTCAACCCCGACGAGACCGTGCCGAACCAGACCAAGGAAATTTTCCCCCCGAGCCGACCCGAACGAGTGCTCTGGTGAAACCGACTGAACTTCGCTCTAACCATCTCTCTCTCTCTCTCTCTCTCTCTCTCTTTCTCTCTCTCCTACAACCCGCTCTTCTCAACTGGACCTCATCACCGCCGTCAGTATTGGGTATCACTCCGCTTACACTAAAAGACATAGAAGGGGGAAACGGGGGGAATTAATACCATGGTTGAGATTTCCCCCTCCGGACCCCCCAAGCTTTCGGAACAGTGAGAAAGGGTTTTTTTAAAAAAGGGAATTTAGGAGTCGTGAAGACAGAAAATGGGGGAGTTACCGATTGTATAAGACCAAAGTGACAATACTAACAAGAAATTCGTTTAATGTTACTCGAAAACAACAGTTAGAACATTGAACATAAATTTAAAATACTTGAAAAGAAAATGGAACAAGTAAGAAAAGGATAAAGACTAAAAGAGATGTTGAGAATATCAAAACAACGATACTTTCTTTTTATTGACCTGTTGCCATGGTTCTTTTGTTTACGGTAACTGAACAGCTGTTGCTTTTTCAGGTTCATTTCATTCAATGGATACAGGTTTTACAATTGGATCACGAACGATGAATCCCAGGACCAGTTGTTCAAAAGGTGCACAGCAAACCATTATTATTATTATTATTATTATTAACTTTATACAAAGTGTTGGTGTGATCCAAATTAGAATATGCTTCCAATATTTGGAATGACTATCTCAAACTTCAAATAATAGTCTCGAATGTGTAGATAGATTCTTTCTTAGATAATTATGTACCAAATTCAATTGACCGCATTATTCTCTTGATGTACCGTATTACCTGGCCCAATTTTACATTCACACCAGCCACCCAACAAATTTAGCCGACATGGCCCGAAACGTAGGTAAGGGGTCGTTCAAATATTACGTCAGTATCGCGGGACAGTTCAAGCTTTGGTTCTTTTTTCTCGACATAGGGATACGGTATCTGCTTACTTTTGCTTACAAAGGGAGTCTAAAATGACAAAAAATGTACTGATGTAATATTTGAACGACTCCTAACTGAAATCCAATCACTCAGTTATGGGGCAAGGTCAGACCAATTCCCCCCCCCCCCCATTCTTGTCAGCAGGTCGTTTAGTGTTACCCACAAAACGAGACGAGACGACAATATTGGAGAAGTAATTTTCGATATGAGACAACATCGATTTCATTTGGTGGGCAACACTACGGCCGTTGTAGTTGTAATTTTGAGTCAAATCTTACACGGCTCTAACACAAAACAATCACATTATCCTAAGGCGATTGGTCGTAACGATTTTTTTTTCTTAGTGTGATATCTACATAAAGCGGGGGAGGGATATGTATGCCATGTGCAGGATGGCAACTTACAATGTCATACATCTGTCTGAATATAGGGAAGTCTGCCATTGAGGGCAATTACCGTCAATAGAAGTAAATAAGGAAATAATAACAGATAAGGGGAAAATTGCGAATTTAATTAATTCTTACTTTGCTAATATAGGGACTAACATATGTAATGAATTAAGTCAATTACTCCCCCCCCCCCACGGACACCTCGATTTCAATCTAAACCTGTCTCCACTAACACTATTTTTAAAGTCCTCACAGGACTTGATGTTAAAAAAGGCTGTGGAGTTGATGGTATTAATAATCGTGTAGTTTACGACTTCTTGCACCGTGGATATCAGAACCACTAACGGACATAACAAATTATTCTCTTCAGAATGGCTTAGTTCCTGACGTTTGGAAACATGCGGTGTTCACTCTCATATTCAAAGGAGCATTGCACACTAGTATTAACAACCATAGGCCTATTTCTATAACACCAGTTCTTAGTAGAGTGCTTGAGAATGTGGTTGATAGTCAATTAGAAGAACATTTAGAATTTAACAATCTCGTAACCGAGAAACAGTATGGCTTTCGCAGAAACTGCTCCACCGAACTATTGCTACAAGAATTAATCACAAACTGGCGAAACATACTAGACGTCAAAGGAAAAAACTACATTGATTTAATTTCCTTAGATATCAGCAAAGCATTTGATACCGTGCAACCTGATTTATTGTTGAACAAATTATATGGCCAGTTCAATTTATCTAAAAAAAAAAAAAAAGCCTGTAAATGGTTTCAAAGTTACCTACATAATAGAGTAATAAGTACGAAACTTGGTAATACTATTTCCAAAATGTCCTGATATTCAAATTGGGGGTGCCACAGGGATCAATCCTTGGACCCAAACTATTCAACTTATTCGTTAATGAAGTTGCACTATCTGTGAAAAATATGGAGGTTTACTTGTATGCTGATGATTGTCTCTTATTTTGCTACTCTACTAATTCTTTACGATTTTAAAGCTAATATAAAACTTTAGTTAGGATATATATATAAAATACCAATAAGTGAAACACATGAATATATTTCTAGTATGGAAAAGAATCCATGTTATACTACAAATTGCGAAATTGGTAGATGTAGCACTTAAGTTTTGCTATTTCTAAATTATTTTTAATGTTATGTTAAAAATGTATATTTTACTCGAAATTTTCTACCAGATTTATAGAAATAAATGAACGTACATTACACTGTTAAAGATTTTCCGAAACATTCCTGAGAAAAGCTAGGCAGCTATAGCTACCTGGAAATTTTCAGTGATTTGGTTAATAAAAGGCATCCATTATACAGTTCTCAGGCATGTTATAGAAACAAAAGAAAAATGTCCAAAAGAGATTCGAACACAGGTTCTTTAGTCAAAAGTCCAGCGTGGTACTGACTGCTCTAAATTTCCAGTTATAAAAGACAACAGTATATAGTGTTAGAATTATGTTGGCTGAATCCCGAAGATATAATCTAAGTTGATCCCAACGACTTACGTCACATTTTAATCAATTATACAATTGCCAATTAGGGCTCGGAATTCGTATTCACATAAAATATTTCCCATTTCTACCAAAAATAAGAACTGACAAAATGGCGGCAGCAAACTCTTGATCAACATTGCATGCACAACTACGATAAGAAACAGTTTTTCTCATTCTGCGCATGTGCAGAAGTGAAAACGAAAAAATATCCAGATAATCATACAAAAAATCTCTGAGTTTTCGTCCATTACAGTGAAACAACATGAAATACTAAAAATTCTGCGAAACTTCACTGACAATTCCTACCAACGTTAACAAAAATTTTAACAGTGTACAGTACGTGACAAAAATTTAACTTATTTATGAACTTTTGTACAAGGAAACAATCAAATACAAAGAAATTGAAAATAGCATTTACCGAACTCCACAGCCACACGAACCATTGAGTTTACAATACATCTCTTGACTAATTAAAAGACCCAATGCATATGTATGGGTTACAGCTGCACGTCCATACATTAAAACAAAAACAAAAGAATGGAGTGTGTTTCCGGTAGGCGCTACTTTCAAATAGTGTATTGTGAATCTTATAAACTGAAATAAGCACATTGCTATTTCAAATAAGCCATGTTATCAGATTAAAATGTTATTCCAACAATCCTAGCAAAGCATAGCTCAATAGGTAAAAAAATAATTAATTTATTGTGTCTAGGGCATTACTATGTACAATCTTATATCCTATCTACGTCCGTCTGTCGACAAACCAGAAACTACTAGGGCTACGAAGGTGGTTGAGTTGTTGTTCGAGAGGTCTCGATGAAACTTCACCAACGACATATAGATAATCCAAATTTGACGCTCGTTTGACTACAATACTGTTTTTTATCGAATGCAGAAGTATATTTACGTGATATATTATGCAGAATTTCTTCTGCATAACCTAAGAAGTTCCTACAAGGAACTTTATACATTTAGACTTCAACAACAAGTGCTGGTAAGCCTACAATCACTATGTCTGTCTGTCGACAAATTTCAAATTAGGAACTTCCAGGGCTACGAAAATAATTGAGGTGTCCCGCCACTGAGTTACCACTTACTTGTTTCCATATACGTAGAAATATAATTATATACTGTTCCTGCGTAGCCTAGTCGGTAACGCGCTCGACTTCAGTACGAGCGGTCCCGGTTTCGATTCCGTGGGGGCTCAACAATTTCGGTGTTGACCCAGCATCGTGAGGACAATTGGGGAGCTGCTGTGAATAAGAGACAGTGGCGATCACAGTGAGAGCTTCGGCTCTCCTCTCCCAACCCGTCTGGTCAGCGTGGGAGCAGTAGACCAACTCTTTCCTTTGGGGAGAGACCTCATCCACTAGTGGATTGAATATTGCTGTGATTTATTATTATTTATATATATTGTTGCCATCTTTTCTAAGGTACCGGTTAGTATTGCAAAAATCTTTCCATTTTTTAAAAATATAATAAGTAAATTGTGTAAGAAAAGATCTGTATTACAATTTAGGCAGTTGACTTCTTGATGTACGTATGCTTTACAGTCTTTACGGGATCAGTCTAGCAGAGGCTGATATAAGTGGAAGAGTGTCAACAGAAGTAAAATACTACGAATAAGGGAGAAAGCATGAGGATGAAAATTCGCTCGATCAAGATTAGAGTCTTTAGAGGCAAGTCTGGGTCTCGTCTCAAGGGATAAGTCAAGTTGGTCTCGTCTCGAGTAAGTCTCGATGAATAGTATCTCGGTCAGGTCAAGATTCCTGGACCTTAGTCTCGGTCTCGGTCTTGGTCTCGAATTCGAGACGAGACCAAGGATAGTCTTGGTCTCGGTACCATGCCTAAAAAAACAATGATAAGCTTTAATTTATCAGGATCGTTAAAAAACTAAGCTATTGAACTCTGAGACATTTAGCGGCGAGGAAAGAAACTTCTTGGATGCTTGAAAGGAATGCGTACATATTTCTTAATACAGGCTAATTCTCTGTACGGTTGGTTCTCTCTGATAGAACTTTCCATATTTTGAAATTGCATACTTTTTACTTTCCTCCTATGGAAAGCTCCCGTAGTTCAGACGATATCATCGCGGACTTTCGATACGCAATGGGTACGTGCGCAGGTTCAAACCCCGTGGCCGACCATCCTGACTGCGGTTTTCCACGATTTCCCTCAGTTTCACCAAGCAAATGCCGGGATGGTAGGTACCTTAAGTAAGGAAATGGCTGATATTTTCCCTATTCTCTATACCTACCCCATCCCGGTCTGAATCAAAGATGCCAAAAGACCACAATCTGATGTAATTATATAGTATCTTCTATTTCATCGTGTCAGAATATCAAGCCCCTGAATGTGTATGCAACTTATTTAACAGTTTGGTATTACTGTACAGTATCATTGCAGGAAACAACATTCCAAGGTATTTTGTAAATCTTTTATAGCAATAGTTTTGTATCTTTCTCTTATCTGATACTCAAATTATTTATATTCTTTTACTCATAGCAATTGATATCGATAAATAAAATACACAAAGTATATCATAGATGTCACTTAACAGCGTAAGGCGGGAAGACTAAAAAATTTACACACATGCTGTTGCTAGTTTTAAGTTTCCCCTTTCGTCATTTGGGGCTTAATAGCTGATTTTAAATAATAAGCGATTTTCTATGTAAATTTGCTAGTTTATTATTCCTGTGTTTCATTTCTACATTTCTTTACTGTAATAAAATGGAGAATATTCAGATTTAAAATTCTCCTATTATCCTTTACACAAAAATACGCGTGTTACTTATTAGATTTTGTTCATGTTCTTCTAAAAATTGTTCTAATTGAATAAGCAGGATAAGATAAAATGAATTGTATGGGCGGTAACAGCACTATGGCTTACGCCCGCCCCAAGAATAAGAAGGAGTAATTTGTGGTATTATTATCACGATAAAAAAAAAACATATAATTTGTCCCATTTTTTAATCCTTTCAGCAAATGGGGAAATGTTTGAAGTGGATTAATGCCTGTGGACGAAATGATTTAAGAGTTAGAGAAAAGGTTAAGGTTTACTTTACCTACACCAAAGGTCACCACCCTATTGACCAATATTATCCGGTCTACAGCACTCGTTCTTTAAAAAAAAAATTGTCACTGATACGCACAAACCAACATGTAACTATCCAGAAAATAATATGACAACCCCACGAGAAGAATTAATTCGGAAAATACGTACTCCAGTCCATTCGGATATGGTGACACGCGGAGGAATACTAATGGCGTTACTTACTTACTTATTAATGGCATAGCGAATATTCCTCTTCACCTATTGCACTTTCATTTTCCCAACTTCGTCTTAAATTAGTGACCATTGGAACGTGGAGGTCAGGTAAGGTTAGGTGCGGTCATGTATCTGTACATTTTTCACTCTTGGAGCCGGTCAATTAGTGCGTGAAAAAAAATAACACACAGACCTAGGGTGGATGCATATATAATCCCACGTATATGTACGTATTTCATCCTGATAACACTGGATCATGACTCTAAAAGTTACTCTAATTTGCGTTTCAACACTCCTATACATTTTGGTAATATAACCTTTCTCCTGTAAATTTTACTTCCATTGGTGTAGACAAAGTAAACCGAACCCAAAGAAAAACTATAACAAAACGCCACTATGTTTACCGAAGCATTTCGTTGAAGAATGTGAACCGACACTACGCCTTTTGAACTATGCACTTTCATAATAAAAAAAAAGGACATAGTTAAATTCAATTCAATTCAATTTACCTGTCCATTATATATCTATATTTGTTCAAATCTTCATTCTGCTTCATAGATTGATCCCATCTTCCTCATATTCTTTTGTACAAGAGTACAATTTTTGTAAAGCAAGAAAATAATAATAATAATAAAAATATTGCATATATTACCGCAAAAATTCTATTATTTTTTTCTTTTCTCCAATCCAAAATACACAATAGTGTTTTAAATATCTGCATACTTTCAAGGTTTGAAATATTGTCATAAAACAAAATAAAGAAGGGTCGACAAATTTAAATTTGGTATATTTCAATCTACTTGGGTACAGTATTTCTTTATTGACCTGATCGCAACAAACAAATGATAGAATAACGATGGAAAAAGAGACATTCACTAAGAAGAAGACATTCGCTATCTTCACTGAACCAACGAGACAACACTTGAGGGGAAAATTGATCATAAGTTTTGCATATGTTGTATGAAACCGTAATGCTGACTTTAGGATAGAAAGGAATATGGAAGTCTTCGATATGTAGACATGAAGGTGAACCGAAAAATATCTTGACACATGAAAATTTAAAATGAAAAGTAAACAAGAGGTGATCAAACCCTGAGTTGAGATAATAAGGAAAACAAAAAGAAACTGGTTGGGGCATTTCCTGTATACTGAAGAATATAATAATTGAGGGTATGGTTCAGGAAAAGAGAGAAAGAAGTTGAATCCAAGTCCTTAAGAACGTTAAGAAAACTAAGTCATAGGTTAAAACAAAGGGAAAAGAGCTAGTTCGGTCTGAATGCAGAAAACTAAGCTTACATCGAAGGACCCGTCACTTTTGGAAGAACACACGTAATGATGATAATGGTGTTATAGCATTGTAGCCATATAAAAATTACATACAAGCATCATGTAAGAGAAAGTAGCAAAAAGGTTCAGTTTAACAACAACAGATGGGAGAGACTCGTATTAAAAAAACTATGGAATCCGTCAAAGACATAATTTGAAAAATACGTCTCACCGATCGGTCGAAACTCGGTTGGTAGAGCGTTGGCTTAGCAATTAGAAGATCCAGTGACTTCTCATCCAGACGACTCTTTTTTTTTAAATTATCTCTCAGTTTTATTAGGCAAAATACCGGGATGGTACCTCCAAACTAGGCCCTGGGTGACTACTTTGCAACATCTTCTCCCATACCCTATCCCGGTCTGAACCAGGTGGGCAACAAAATGCTTATTTCCAAAGATGTCTAAATAATTCGAGATATCATCTTTAAGTTATACTAACTTACGGCAGAAGGGCGTTTAAGGAAGGGTCCGTGGTGGCCGCATCCTCGTAGAATTCCAATTTTTATGAAAATTAGTAAAATTTCAGCCGTTGTTATCGCAAGATGTAGCAGACCTATAAGCTTTGCAAGTCAATACCAAAATGAGGAAAATAAGTTATAATTCATCCTTTGTCGAATTGCGTTTCTGTTTCATTTACTAGTTTACCAGTAAGCTACCTAGGCCTATGTGGCAGGTATTATTACCAATTTACAAGTATATGAACAATGTGGTACTTGCTGAAATGATAGAGGCCAGTACAAGAAATATAATGCGAGAAAAATAAAAATGATAAAACAGTTAGCGCATGCGCCATTGTATTTTAATCGTTTCATATAAAAACTGAATACATTGAACAGAGTTAAGTCAGCAGTAATAGGCTCGTCTGCCATTATGAAAGATCATGGGTTCTAACTTTGGTCATTCGGAATGAAGTCTTTCCTGTTTTCAGTGACAGCTCACTAATACTAAAATGGTTCCTTGAAAAATCATGTTTTTTTCTATTTCCTTTATCTTGTCAGAGACCAAATCAGAAATATAATGAGGAGCCCGTAAAGATCACGGAAGTGAAATTGAATCAATTCATTCGTTCATTTGAATGTATTTATGCTATTTATAGGCATCAAGCTAGGATAGGGTAAGGGAAATGATGAGGAAAGGAGTCGGTCAGGGCCTAAGTTGAAGGTATCATCCCGACATTTGGCTGGTACAACTGAGGAAAATCCTTGGAGAAACTTTAGTCAGAATAGTCAGCCGCTGGTATCGAACTAGAGTCCTGCAAACCCAGGACCGCACCAGCCCGGCCGGCCCGTGCAGACCGCTACTATTAAAATAATCTTGCTTCTATTAAAATAAAGGGAAAATATTTGCTATGATGATACCCGGTCGATGTTTTCTGTTAGGTAATTGGCCTAAAAGCCAGAGAAACTGAGCAGAAAACAAAAAAAGAAAGAAAGAATTAAATGAAATAGTGGTCTGCACGGGCCGCATTTTTCTTATTTTTTATTTTTTTTATTTTATTTTTATTTTTTTTATTTTTTGCCAATTTAAAATATTTTTCTACTTAACAAACTATTTTTGGATGCAAATTCATCCAGTGTATTTTAATATTAGTAATATTGTTTAATGCACGGATTTTTTTTTTTAAGCGAATTCGTCTGTAAGATTATTAAAAGTTAGAGTAATCGCGTTGCCTTGAGAAAGATTATATGAATTGTGCGTCTCTCTTGTTGTAGTGCTTTATCAATGCATATAGTGTTAATAACGTAAAGAGGTATTCTGAAAGAAACAAATGCTCTTGAGACTGTAAAGCTTTTGTCGCAGATTGTGAATCTGTCAGGATATGATTCTTTTGTGTGTGTTTTTTCAGTTTTAGGACATATTTTAGAGTTAAATATATACCGTATACTTCAGCTATAAATATAGAAGTCGAGTTAGTTAAAAGTTGTTTTTCTTTATACTTGTTCATTAGGTCATATATAGCTTTTTCTTGTTTCGATCCACCTGAAAATATTAAATAACCTTCCCATCTTTACTAATACTGACTCTGGAAGCTTGAATTCTGAACAACAAATAGAACAATTGTCATTGTTATTGTTGAATTGCTGGTGACTGCACAACACCAGAAGTAGAACAAGAAGAGATGCCAGGAACGGGATATGCAAAAGAGAATACCTTTGTTTACAGTCCGCATCTTGCAACAATTAGCATAATTCTGCTTATTTCTTCTTTGTTACAAATTCAATTGTTGCTATGCTACTACTATTATTATTACCATTGCTTCTACAACTGTAATAGCACAATGCTCACTAACGTTATAGTAATAATAATAGTCATTATTATTAATGCCATGCGCAACAGCCTGAAGGGACCTGGGTCTGTCAGACAGCTTTTTCGTTCAACACGGACTCAGTTCAATGTCACTCGTTGAATTATTTCTTCCTTTGCAGACCTCAGTCCGATACTTTTCCTGTAAAAACATTTTTTTAACTTTATTTTATATGGACCCTTTTTAATAACTATGGACTTCGGTTCGTCATGGTGATATGAGCGCAATGCAGTTTCAAAGCTACAAACATCTATGCCCCAGACGGGACTCGAACCCACAACCTCATGAACGCGAGTGGTCAGCATGCTTTTTTGTAAGTAGCTGCCCCAAATGTTCGCATAGTGCTGAGTCAACACAAAAACTGAGAGTCCGTACCAGGAATCGAACCTTTTTCCGCTAGTACTGAAAGTGAAAGCGCTAACCACTTAGCCACACGGGAGTTCATTTTAATAATAATAATAATATTAAAGATTAAACCGATATTCGGAATTCCTGGTTTCTTTTCCAAAAGCTGGATTAGTTTTTTTTTCGAAATGAACAATACAGTGCTCAGTGAAATCAGAAAACGAAAATGTGTAAAACATATCCTAACATGAATCCTCTTGTTGTCCAGGGAAAGACTGTACGAAATACAACACATTCAACTCTTTCAGCAAAATGAAGCTTAGTAGAATACACTTTTCTCCTATCTCTTTACCCTCACACACACTCCCTCTCCCCCCAGGACTGTAGCTACATACAACAAGCGTTTCACCCTCTATCGTTTCTCTTCAAAATCCGAGCAGTAGTTCCATGTATGAACACTGTGTGCCGCCAGGAGTGAGACGAGATGAGAGGGACACACGAAAGGGGTAGTACTAGTAGTAGGAGTGCGTTACTCGGTCGTTACTTTAATTACACCTTGTTGCAAGGGAGAAAGCAGGAGAGAGAAAGAGCTCATACAGAGAGGAGAAACAGGCGTTGTATCACTACGTATGCTAGCTAACAGACAGACTGGTCTAGCAGTTCCTTCCCTTGTATGGGATTAGTAATCGTGGCGAAGATGCAGCCTTATTCTTTCTACCACAATTTACTCTTTTTCTCTCTCATACACACCGAAAGAGAGACAGAGAGAGAGAGAGAAAGAAAGAGAGAAAGAGGGTGATTAAGAAGTATGAGTAGGCTGTGCGATTTCTCGATATATCAAACGATATTTTGAACACTCGATATATCGATATTAGGAATAATCGATGTATCGAATATAGATATGAATCGATTTTTATTCGTTCCATATTCGATGTTTACGACTATTTTATATTAGCTATATTCGAGTTCCAATAATCTTTCGATTTGAACCTTGTTCGATTTCCAACAATTTTCTGATATGAACAATTTTCGATTTTTCGATATGAACGATATTCAACTTTAAACGATTTTTTTATATTAAATGTTCATAAAAAGGTACGACTAGAGTTGTGCGATTCTTCATTTACCGATCGATTGATCGATATTTTGAAAAATTGAAATATAGATACTAAGAGGAATCGATATATCGAATATTGGATCGAATTTCGATTCGAATTTTACGATTTTTGATATGAACGATATATGATTTCGAATGATTTTTCGATATGAACAAAATTCAAGTTCCAACACTTTCTTGATATGAACGATTTTCGATAGGAACGTTATTCGATTTTGAAAGATTTTTCGTTACGAAATGTTCGATATTTCGATATATCCTTTGTTTTTTGATTTATCAGCGATATCGAAATTCAGAAATTGTACAGCTCCAGGTAACGACTATACTTTGGAAGATTCCCTATACCAAGATGATGGTTAAAATATATTATCTTATGTTGAGAAATCCTGAAAAAAAAATACCAGTATGACCGTCATCAGGACTCGAACCAAAATTCCAGACTGCAATCATTAGAGCACGACAACTGGATTTTCTTCTTCTAATTATTATAATCAAAATTAATTGTAGACTCTCAATTTCAATGGTACTTTCGCTGTACGTTCTGGGGCTTAATTGCGAAGCTTTCTACAATCTGCCATATCTCATTATATCCTCCAACACAACTACTGCAATAAAAAATATGATTGTTAAGTTCAAATAATGAAGGTTCTCATTTTTATGGTTTCATAGGTACGCCACAATATCTCTATCTCTCTCTCCTACGCACAAACGCATCCAGCCACATCTCTCTTTCTAACATACACACACATACACACAAAATCTCACGCATACTGTTTCCAGAACAGCGAAGAGCTCTTTGTTACCTGCTTTCTCTGATATTAACGATATATTCGGATGATAGCTTTAGGGACCCTAGAATTGTTTGAGAGCAGACAGGGATTCACAGCGGATAAATCCCATGAATGGGTGTTAGGTTTCATATAAACAATGCGGGGGGTGGGTTTGTAACACAACACAACTTCCGCTATATCAGCAAGATAACAGAGAAAACTAGTACATGTGAATATATGAGAGTGTATGTGTATGTTTACGTATATGAATGAGAGAGTGAGGGGTACCAGCTAAAACGAAGCGATCCATAGATTTACGTATAAATTTTTCCTCCTTTGTTTTTTTTTTATTATTTTTTTAATCTGAACGTTTTGTGCCTATGGAGGTGCTAAGAAGCTTTGTAGAACGTAATCCGGGATATGTATTGCCCGTTTTTATTCTGCGGTTTCCCTCGTTGGGTGGATTGGTTGGGCACTGTGGTGCCTCAACTTCCTCTCTGGGTTCCCCTCCCGCTCAAAATCCTCTCCGTCTGTTCTGTGTTTCGTTGTTATGTGATCTCATTGCTAGTAACGCAAATTCTCTGGAAGTTCACGTATAACGTAAATTCGCTTTGAGTTTCACATTTTTTTTGTTTTGTTTTACAGTATTGGCTCTTCACATTTTTAAAACTTTTTAGAGTGTGAATACAATAACTCCTAATAATCTCACCTGGCTTTGCAATATGTCAATATGTTCCTACAACGTATGTGTACATGTAACATTCACTTAAGATATATGAAGATTTCAAGGAGTTATATACTCAGGACTTTTTTGTTTTAGATTTTTTTAAAGTATAAACATTATTTTTCAAGTAAAGTTCTTGTTTTATGGAGATGACTGATTGATTATTGCTTGATTGATGGCTGGCTGGCTGGATGGATAAATAGATGGGAAACTAGCTAGCTAGGTAGCTAGATAAATAAACAGCTGGTATTCTAAACAAGTTATTCGGATAATGTTTTACTACAACCTTAACTCATTTTGAAATGAATTCTTAATTGGATATTCTCATATAAACGGTAAATATAATAACATTTAATAAAAAATAAGTACTTCTTCATTTTTATATATTATCTATATTTAAATATTTATATCTTTAATGAATGGATGTAAAACTATATTATCTTAAGTGTAACTAATATACTGAAATTTAAAAATGAACAATTAGAATTGAAACATCTCAAAATGGTAGAAATATCATATTAAACAATATAAATGTTCTATTTGTGAAATACATCACAATTTACATTTAAAAAATAAGTGACTATATGGATGTAATATTAGATACGATAAACGCAAAACGTCTACTCACTAAAACAGTATTATTAAACACATTGATAAACTTGCTAGAAGAAATTATGGAAGATCTAAATTAATTACAAAAGGAATTGATTATTTATGACAAGCTGATTGATACTAGAAATTTAAAGGAGTTTCTAATATTAATAAATGCTATTGATGTATTTTAAAGGTTATTTCTAACTTTGTATGATGTATTTAAATAAAAGAGAAAACTAGATTACAACAGTTTTTTATTTTATAATACAAAATAGAACTCCAAAACACAGACAAACTGCTAATGGAAAATAATTTAATAATAAAGAATTTATGAAAAATACATGATTAAACATTACTTACTATATATATTCTGATGAAAAAATTTTATTGTGGAAAAATTTAACAGAGCAATAAAATAAACTCTTGGAAACAATATTCTATTTCAGATAATTACAGTATAAACGAATTGATATTTTAAATAAACTTGTTAATGGATATAATAATACTAATATACTAATATTAATATACTATAATAATACTACAACTCCACAATTAAAATGAAACCCATTAAGGTTAATAAAAATAATGCGCGTATAAACATAAACAATAAAGTTTTAATATTGGTGTTAGAGTAAGTAAATATGAAGGAATATTTGAAAAAATAATATACAGCTAATTGGTCTACTGAAATATTTGAGGTTGTAGATATGATATACACTAATCTTATAACATAAAAATTAAAATATATTGATTGATGGTGGTATAGTTAAAGAAAGATTGTATGAAGAGGATGTAATGAAAACAAAATATCTAGATTAATGTTCATTTGAAAAATAATTAGAAACAAATGTACCTAATATTTTCTTATTAATTTGAGGAATATTAAATTTGATTACTTTTTAAAAAATCACTGGTGTAAAAATATTCTATGATATTTTTCATAACTTCATAAAATGTTTTGTTTTAATATCATAAATAGAGGAACGAGTAATTAAAATACATATTTCAATATTTATTATAATATTTTAATGAAAATAATCATTTAAATATTTTAAAAGATCTACAATACTCATTCCAACATAAAAAGGTATTATTAAAACAGGCTTTAAATTTATTAATTTGAAAAGCAACTAGATTTTCATAAATTAAATGTCTTTGTTCAAAACTTATACTAGTTTTTAATTAGTTAGGACTAAATAATAATCTAATATCAGCTCTATTCTTTTATTTTCGTTGTTTTACCGAAAGCAGAATTGAAAGAAATATTTTCCAAAATCATTTTCTGCTTGAGTTCTCATCTGTGTCTTAAAATTAATATTTTTATATAAATTTCACACCTCTATAAACCTTTTTTTTAAAAAAATTAAACAATTTTCTAAAAATCGTGTTAAAGCTCTATAATGGATAACATATTTCTGTTTTGCATGTAATGTTAACCACATTTTAGAAGTTTTTGAATTAGCGAGAATTCTTATTTTCTGGAGTAAATGGTAAATTTTTATGGTAATCATGATTTTTTGATAATCTGAATTCTAAATATATTTATAATATATATATCCAATTTTAGAATCATTTCGTATTTTTATAACTATTTAATTTGTATTACAAACCCATTTAAATACTGAATAAGTTAATTTTTGTATTCATTGCTCATCCATATAAATTATTTGCATTCTAAATATATTAGGTAATTTGAAGTTTTAGATGTGTCATATATTACTAAATATTTATAGTTACCTTTGCTAAATTCCATCTCTTAGTTCTTCTTAAATCATAATTAATATTCTAATAAATCTATTTTAATTTGTGTTACTTTTAACATTGTATTTAAACCTGGTACTATGTATATAATACCAAAGTGAATCAAATTAGATATTTTTTAAATACGTTTCCCTAACTGTTTTAAATATATCTATTAATACGAAAAACATGTGTTTTAACAGAGATCGTGATTGTTTAGTATTTTTAATATTTACATTATGTTTACTTTGTCAATGACCGATATTGAGCGAAGTCGATAACCGGTATTGAGCAACGTCGGTGATTGATGTTGAACGATGTCGATGTCCGAGGTCGATCGATATCGTTGACCTATATTGGCCAAGAAGTTTGCCATCCAATATGGGGGCCATGTCGTGGAACAATGTCGATCAACGTCGTAAAATCCAAAAATAGCCATATCGGCCAACGTGGATGTGCTACTTCGGATTATTAATTATTTGTTATCAATGAGAGAGAATGTCTTTGTAAAGTTAGATTATGTACGTCATCTTCATTCATACGGAAAATTGTTTTATTCTTGTTCATTGCGACCTACTTTTAGTTGAGAAAAGTTTTAAGAATCACCTTCTCCTTGTGGTGAATTCCTTGCCTCCCATTTCACAATTTTGGTATTTGGATTTTTGGATAGAGACGATTTGAAGTCTCTGTTGATACCATTCCGCTTCAAGTCTACTATTAATAGTATTGGAAATATCAAGCTCTAAAGTCCCACGCTTTCGACAGCCTGTAGCTCCGAAAGGCGGAGGAATTTCCATCCCAGTCACTAAGGCTTCTTTTTTACTTTTTGATGTATAATCATCATTCCTGCAAGTTTGTCCCACGAATTCTGATACGCCCTGTATATAAAGAAATCCGTAAAAGTAAACGCGAAAAATAAAGCAAAAACATTCATTAATACGCGAAATACGAAGTAATGGGCTAAAAAAAATAGTGCTAAAATGTGAAAATAACAACAAAAAATTGAAGAAATGTTATCAACGAAATAATTTTCATCAAATTAAGTTTTTTTTTTTATTCCACTGTACAATCTAGATCGGTTCCAAACCATTATATTATTTTCCACCATGAACGCATGAGGTAATCTTGAAATGCCCAGTACAGTATTTTACTCTGAAGAAGAATTTACCTGTTACTCTGGCTTCGTGCTTCTCAAAGGTAGCTGAGGAGACATTAGCAACACTAGGGTATTTTCAACAATACAGCTGTGTTTATAAATTTGTACGCTTTGGTCTACGAGGTCATTTCAGAGACTTTTTTCTGTCACTGAGGATTTAGCGCTGAACATTTGAGTAATTATCACTGAGAGAAGACTCGATGTTTCATTTCTAAAATAGTTCAAACAGTGTTGCCAGCTAGCTATATTTATTTCTCCGCCATGTCAGATAACTATTTTGGTAAGTTTCCTGTATGCTTGGAGAAGTGTCATATATAAGGTAAGCGCACCAGTAATGGACACATTTAGATACCTTTCACCGTTATAATTTTTAACTCAAATACAGTTCAATCAGGGTTTCCGCCACAATTTTTACCCAAGCAGCACTCACATGAAAATGACGTCATATTTAGGTCGAGAATAATCAAAATCACGTCTTTGTAATGAAATCTACGTCGCTATCACGTGACCTTTTGGTCTTTGAATTGACGTCATGTCTCATCCTCTAGTTTTTGACGGCATACTATGATTATATGTTGTTTTCGATCGCGACTGCGTGATCCTAGCCAATGCAGTTGCAGTAAAACAGTGAACTTGTCCGATTCAACTGTTTTATGCGTGTGCCATTGCTGTCTAAAATGCTGTTAAAATGCAAAAGCACCGGAATCAAAGGATTGTTTTGAAACAGATTGATTCATTTATATGTTTATTTGAAACAAATATCTACATGAACAAGCTGTCACTGGAGAAAATTTACATACGTCGTTTGGTTTGTGATATTTACAAGTCATTTCGACGTCTTTCACAATTTTTGACCTAAAAATGACGTCATTTTTACGTGCGTGTGCTGTTTCGGTAGTCTGAGGGGGTGTACAGTCAAAATTGGGAGGGTGTAAGTAGAGTTGATTTCTGGCAGAATCACTGAGTTCAACGAGAATGTCACACGTTCTCCATGTTTTCTTGTAATAGTTTCTGCCCATTACTTTCATTAACATATACAATATTTGAGAGTAAATAATTTTCTTGTCTATCATTGGCTTTGTACCAGTGATGGACACGGAAAAAACTGGATGTTCCGGGAATGGACATGCTGTTTAACTCAAAATAATTTAAATAATCATTGCTATTGTTTCGAATATGAGTATTAAACAAGATTATATGTTTAATGCTTTTCTTCGATTATCTGATTGTTTCATGGAATTCCACTGAGTGATCATTCCGAATGTCCCGGGATCGAAATCAGAGGTCGATTATCCTTATTGAGGTTTTAACAGTTTTTGCCTGTCATAGCAGGCAAATGCCCTGATGACATTTTCAACTTAGACCTGTCCGAATTCTTCCCGCTTCCTTTACCCTATCCTATCCCGGTCTGACCTATAGATTCCTTGTGACCCTAAAAATGCGAATTCTAAGTTGTAATGAATAGTGTCCAATACTAAAACAAATCATTTAATTAATGTGCAACCCCGCGTCCAACATTGAAAAAATGGGACAAAAAAAATCCTGACAAACTTATGGTCATGAAGAGTAAATAATCAATCCTAAGTTGAAATAAACCAACTAACAGAATTGTGATTTCGCTCTTTGGGGTGGCCCAGCGTTTAGCGCGTTCGCTTTCTGTGCGCGTGGTTATGGGTTCAATTTCCGCTTAGGGTTATTGAACGGAGTGGTTCAGAGCCAACTTTACCAAAATCTCCTGAGAATCTCACCAGCTTACTGAGGACGTTAGTAACAACTCAATCAATCAAGGATTTTGATTTCAACCTGGTAATGAATACTGAAAATCCAAAACTGCACAATGCGGGCCGAGTGGCCGACGGTCTGCAGCGGTAGGCCATGGGCTCGAAGGTCCCGGGTTCGATTCCCGGAAGGGGCATGGGTGTGGATTTTAACATCTAAAGGCAAATCGTGATGGGCTGAAGCCCTAAGTTACTAGACTGGTCCATATAAAAATAAATTTACCAAAGTTTTTACCAAAACTGCACAAAAATTGACTTTGCCGTACCGATAATGGACACTTCCTGCTTTACCTATTATATAGTTGGTTTGGCCATTTATATGCTTGAAACAAAAACGAAGTACAATCAGAGTGGCCAACTGCTGGATTCGAACCCAGGACCTGCCGAAAGCGAACTACCAACCAATAAATCTAGTCCATTTATTAGGTTCATTTTCTGCATTGATTTTTTGTATGTTCTGGTTAAAATGAGCTGTGGCAACACTGTCTCTGAAGACAGTCCGGAAGAAAACGACGTTCCTTCTGTCTCAACCTCACCCCAATATTTCGTGGAGGTCCTGTCCTGTGCTAAGCCCTCCCTGATCCATGAGCCTGACCAGCACCACGTGTCACTGACATGAGGAAGAAAAACGTGAAACAAAGGAGGATGGGAGGGGAGAGAAAATGTCCAGAAAACTGTCCTCGTCTTCTGCAGCAAAAGGAGGAATGAACCCTACATGAGGAGACGGCAGCAAGCCATTGACTTCCCCGCCTCTCATTTTCCCTCATCCTAAATGCCTCACTTCCTGTACCGGATATGACAAAGCAGAAACTTAGGAGGAAGGCACGTGTGGAGAATAAGTGGCTTCTTTAGTGCAGAAAAGAAATTCGGGAACCACTATATTTCTCGCTACGGGAAGCCTCAACAGCCGAGTGGTTATCCATCTCCTGACATGTCTTCAGCTAAAGAAATGATGGGGATGTAAGGAAGTTAAAAGTTTCACATTTGACTCACTGGTTTAGTACTAAATAACACTGATAGGAGTCAGGTCTGTTTCTTGAGGGTTCAAATCTATCCTTAGCGGGCGCAACTCAGAACGTTGGCTTGGTATTGGGAATGTCCTGGGTTCACACCTAGCGACTATCTATCCTGATTGAGGTTTTGCTTCAGTCTCACCAGCAAATGCTGGGATGGTACCTTCAACGAGGCCTGGGTACAATTCTTTTCCAAACCATTTATTTTATCAGCGCTGTGATTGTTAAAGATTCAATGTAAAATGGCCTTAGTGCAAAGATATTTTTGGACTTGGTTAAATAAATATGAAATTATCGAATCCCCTTGTAATCTCAATCTACCTAAGAATTATTGAGAACTACACTTTCATGTTCCTCTTTGCTACCACTTCTAAGGAATTTGCCGAAAATCGTCATGAAACAAGGAGATATCTTCTTCCGCTATTGTGTGGACTAAAGTATACACAATGAAAGAATAGATGCGGGTGAAGACGCGAGAGGAAAGAAACTAGGCTTGGTTTGCGGAGAAAGTGGAAGGGCAGTTACGATGTTGCCAACTTTTTTTCCCCACCACTCTGTTTCACAACGCAAGCGGAGAGGAAAAAGAAGCTTTAAATGACGCTGTTCAGGGGCGAAGGCCGCTTTCAAGTGCGACTTAACTACAACGCAGCCCAAAGAGGAAATAGCACGTGGCAACAGTGTGTATGACGTTTGTCTTAGTATTCAATGCAGCAGCTCTCCCCACTTGTTGGAAGGCGGGCAAAACGGAAGACAGGGCTCTATACTCTCCTTATTACCAGTATAGGGTGCTAGATCGCCCGCCGTCCATGTGATTGCGAGTTCGAATTCCTCCTATAGGGCATGGAAATTTGTGGATGAAACCATTGGACTCGTATAAACGAGAAGGGCCCAGATCAAGTATTACTAAAATGGTCCATCATAATCCAAGTCAGGAATTCGACCAGGATCTGGTAGAATCTCTGTTCAAAGTATATTCACTGACACGAAATTAGCCTGCACGTCTTCAAAATGTCGTAAGATAATAAACGACTGCCACCTTTTGTTTGTTTCTACATTTATTTCCACTTAAATTTATTTTTCTAAGTACATGCCCATTCGAAATCATAGAAAAAGGCTGATTGATATGTTTGAAAATTTTGCACCGTATGGCAACTCTGATAACTTTCATATCATGTGCTTACCTCCTGTATTATTCCAGTGTTGCCAGGTAAGTGATATTTACGAAATTTGAAAAATGATTTATCAGTCTTTTTTATGAATCTGAATGTGCAATACTGTGTTTTACTGTTGTACATGCCAGAAGAAAGGCAAAAGAGTAATATAGTGACCAGATCCTTGGTCTAGATACAATGCCAGCATTCGCCTGGTGAAACTGAAGGAAGCCTCAGCTAGTTAGAGGACTCGAACCAGCGTGATTTACCAGTGTCGATCAACATTCGCGACCGTGACCACTAGACCAGATATTTTCAATATTTTATGGCTGCACGACATACCTCATTCTGTGTTCAACGTACAGCCTCTACATTTCAATTCCAACCTTTTCTATCCTAGGCAAGTTCCATTACGTTCTATTTCCATGGCAACCTTAAGAAATCGCAAGCCTAAAATTATAAAAAAGAATCTAGGATTCTATCAGCAAAACACAGATATTTAGAACAACATAATAAATTGCAATTTACTTGAAAAAAAAAAATCAAGAAAACTAGACTTATACTGATATTAGAGCGCACCAGTGTGGGGCGACACCTGGCTGAGAGTCACTGCACTAGACCAGAGAGGCCGAGTGGTCAGGGTGAGTTGTTTACAGTGAAAAAACAAGTACAATGTGTGGTGTATCCAACTCCAGTAATCCAGGCGATAACGTCGCGAACTTCGGATCGCCAATGGATAGGTACAGGGTTCGAATCCCACGGCCGACCACTCTGACTGAAGTTTTCCACGATTTTCCTCAGTTTCAACAACGAATGCCGGGAAGGTAAGGCCCTAGCCGAAACCTTCCTCATCCTCTTCCCTACCTGGCCCGAGCCAGACAGCAGCAGGTCACTAATAAATTCAAATTCAAATCTGAGAAAAAAAATATTTCCTGTCGGGACCGTTCACGAATGGAAAGAGGATTTCTTCCGGCAACGCTTAGCTTCTACATTGTTTTAATTGTTCGCCAGTTGCTTCATTTTAATTAAAGAAAAGTTGAGTTTGGCCAATTACTATAGCTATCCTGCCGACCGCCAAAAGTTTTAATATACAAAGGGAAAAGGAGATTTCCGGAAAGCAACACCCAAGATTGTTCGTCGTGACAAAATAGAGGATCAAAAAGGCACTTCCGGATATTTTCGCGCAATATCTTTTCTCTTTTGCAGTTTTTGACAGGACACACCACTTCTGAGCTAAAGCGTAGTTTGTCATAGCAGAGAGGAGAGGTGGAAAACAGAAAATGGGGACAAACAGATTGTACGATCTGCCGCCAAGTGTCAAAAAGGAAGAAGTGGGCCTTCCACGTCCCTTGCAGCTGGATGACCTATTAATGACGCAATTACAGCTGGTAAAATCCTTAAATACACAACACCCTCTTCTCCTTCTTTCCTTCCAAAGCTATTCAAAAGAGAACAGACTTTCAAAAGGACACGGGTGCTTTCTTCTGGCCAATTTGTTTTTCTGACAGTTCCTCCCCGGAAGAAGAGGAGGAGAAAAAATGGTCCCCAAAGGAACACTTTATGGTTATAAACGCCATGTTAAGATTACTAAAGGAAGCTTCCACAATATAAATATACGACCTCCAGGAAGAACTATTAAAGCTGCAAGAACTTCTATATAATCATTGTAGGTTTTGTGATATGCTGTTATACAAAGATTGCACCTACAGTAAATTGCATGTGGTGAAAGGTCTAATATTTACCAACACGTGAATTGGATGGAGAGACAAATTATAAGTAGGGGAAAGTCGCCAAAATCGTGACACTTAAGGATTTTTAAAAAATCAAGTAGGCTGTTGTTCCAAACGAAATGTTTTCGTGGTCTTTGGTCCTTTTCTAAATTAAGTAAATTATTTTTGTCATTTTAATTAAATTTATTTTATTATTATTTATTTAAAAAATTAATAACTTTGGTACGATTTTGGTAGCCTAAATCGCACTGTATCATATTATCAACCTAGATTTGCATAATACGCTCAACTAAATTATAAAATAGTCACGTGTTATACTAACAAGGGAACTCTGCAACTTTACCACCTCGAATTGCACCCAATTTTTCACCAAGCATGCGGTGTAGCACAGATAGAAGACATACCGAAGCTTTTGTTTCGCAAATTGTTGGAACATGCATTCAGAACCACATATTATGTGTGTCGATATCTAGGGTAAAGACACGAAAAAGCGCCAGAATGCATGCAACCCAATCGTCACTCACGCAATGCAGGTTGCATAGCATAGAAAACCTCACACTTTCGAGGCCTTATAGAAGGTACCTTCTGGGTATATGACAAGGCACGAATCATCCCTGCTTCTTAATTCATCGTCCGGGCAGACCGACAGCAGCTTGCCAACACAAGCGTTGTCTGATTATGTTGACCTGCAAGTGAAAGTAATTCCACCAAAAACCACACAATACCGTCAGCCACTTCGTGTGTATTTCTTCCTGTAGTATAGGTTATTTGCCGGACGGCTTGAAGAGTACGTCACAAGCGAAGAGCATGCACCGAATCTGCATGAAGACGATTTATTCTCAAACTTCGCAATCTTATTTACAATCAGCTCAGCTCACCTAAATACTATCCTTTTAAAAAAAATATTTATGACCTTTAGGCATCTAAGGCTCAAGCCGTGATAGGGGAGGGGAAAGGATTCGGAAAGGTGTCGTCCAGGGCGTATGTTGAAGGTGCCATCCCGGTATTTGCCTGTATGACTGAGGAAAAACTCTGGAAAGACCTCAGCCAGGATGGTCGGCTACTGGGATCGAATTCAGGTCCTTCCGAATGCTACGCCGACGCTCTACCACTGAGCTACTAAATACTAACCTACCTTGCGTTATGCGTGGGAGGCAGCTCGCTACTTTTCGCAAGAGCAAGATTTCTTTCAATAATGTGTTGGACATCAATTTCAACATTCGGTCTGCATGTGGCAATATTTTGTGTGAGAACGACGCCGTTATATACGTTGCTGGTGTGATGTGCATCTCTGCTTCACTCACGCTGTTTTGGATTTACACTATACTTGAATAGACTTATATCAGTGCATATACACTCGCTGTTACCTTTTCCTGCTTCTTTGCCTGACAATACACTTGGTAGGTCACCTATGTTTTTAATTCCCATTTCACCTGCTTACTGCTTCTGTACATGACTTTAGCTCATTATGAACTTTTCCATTTTCACTTCCAGCTCTGTCACGTTGTATACTGTTTGTGGGTGTGCATTCCGACCTCAGTGATGTCCGATTTGGACGCATTCCGGCGTTTTTTGTGTCTCTTTACGCCAGATATCGAGACACATATGTGGCTCATAATGAATGTTCCGACAATTTGTGAAACAATAGCTTCCGTATGTGTTCCATCTATGCTACTCCGCATGCTTGGTGCAAATTTTAGGGCGATTCGAGGTGGGAAAGTTGCAGAGTCCCCTTGTAAGTGAAATGCAATTTTATTTCATATTCGTAAGCAGACCTACTATAAAAAAGTAACACAAAATATTAAATAGATAATTTTTAAAATCATGCTCTGCTAAGAAATATGGCAACTTCTTAAGACTACAACACCTGTGATCAGGCCTTATTTTCTGTAACCATGTCTGATCACCAGAAGCTAACAAATTTTTATGTGAAATATTTGTGTTTCTGCTATAATGTCTTGTACGGGTAAGTAACCGCTGTTTCCACCTTATTTTTACACACACACACACACACATACATAAACACACAGACTATTGGGAACCAGGTATCCATAGTTTCTGGCGGAAGCAGAACCTTCGAGGTTGTTGAAGATATGTTTGGGCGTGAAATTTACATAAAATATACAGGGTGTTTATGAACTACACCGATAACCTTCTGGAGGTGATTCCTGACCATCAAAACAACCGAAAGCTTCTCTGACAAATTTTCGAAATGTGCATAGTTTCGGAGCTACAGGTTGCCGAAACCATACGAAAATGAATTTTAGACTTCGATATTTCTAAAATTACGAACAGTAGGACTGATGCGGCATAGTACCGTCAAACGTTTTAAACCTGCTCTATTTCAAAATGTATGTTTCGAAATTGTGCGATTAGCAGGCAAGGGATTCCCTAAAGGAAGTAGCTGATTCCAGAATATTTCTGAAGTAGAGGTAGGTCGAAATCAGCATGAATTAAAAGACTTACCGAGTGAGTATGGATGACATACGCAGCATCCAATCGGACAATGATATTCAATCTCTTTGATAACAAATAAACAAAACTCTTAATGAAATTATACAATTTTAAATCCTGCTTGTTATGCAACCACGCATTTTTTTTATTTTCTTTATACTAAACTGTTCGATATATGGAATCTACTTGAGATATCGACTTGGGGTAAACAAATGATTGTTTCGTGGTGAAAAGCGGTCCTATTCATGCTCATTTTGACCTATCTTTACTTCAGAAAATTTCTGGTAATCCCCTAATTCCTTTGGAGAATCCCTTGCGCACCAATTGAAAAAAAAATTGAAGTATGCATTTTTTTTTATAGCGAATGGTATCATGCCGCATCAGCTCTACTGTTAGCAGTATCGAAATATCAAGCTCTAAAGTTCATTTTCCCATGCTTTCGGCAGCCTGTAGCTCCGGAAATTTGTCTAAGGAACCTTCTTCTAGTTTTAATGTCAAGAATCACCTCCCGAAGTTTGTCAGTGTAGTTCATAAACACTCTGTATAATTAATTGCACCTGAACTTACAATAATTGTAAATAAGAGGCCCTTAAATACGTCTTGGATTCGATTCCTTGCGTGTTTATATCTAACTGATCAACCAATCTTACACTTGCTCCCTAGCGTGGTAGAGCAAACGTTCTTCAGAAATACAACGCCACTAGAAGGAGAAGAATATAGTCGCTATGCAAATAAACAAACAAAAGAAAGAAAATAAAGTGAAGAGAGCTTTAAAAAAGTTCGTGCCTAGAGACCAACTTGTATGTGTGTATTGTAGACGCGACCATCTGGCAGACGCAGTTCAACAGTACAAGAGAGAAACGGAGAAGCACGAGAATGCACATATATGCTAAGGCTTAGCAGTCGAGAGGAACAGTTGAATAGCGTTTCAAAAGGTAACTGTTTAGGGGAAGGGAGGGAAAGAACGGAGAGGGTGCGTGTAATGGAAAATTGCACATGAGAAGAGTGATTGATGGAGAGGTGAACGGGCGTAGAAATGCGATTTGTCGCTTGTCCTTTGTACGTAAGATATACGCACACACACACGTACATTATAGCTGTTGTGGGCTGTGAACTATTATTATGTTTCATTAAGCGGGTTCATTTACGATATAGTAACATACACATGCATACACATTAACTTTGTTTCTTCTATCCTTCTACCGTAACAATGGCAATAGTGTCTTCTTTTCTACAGATATACCCCTAATGTCTTTATCAGTTTTAAAAAAACATCAAATGAAATGAGGGTCAAGCGTTTATTTATTTATTTTAATCAGACTATTATTAAGTCGCGATATAAAAGTTAACCAGCGCAAAAAAATGTGGTTTAAACTATCAGCGCGACCTCAAAATTCTTGCAGATTCTTTTAATTTTATCCATCTTCTGACCTTTTGCAGTATTACCAAAATTTGCAACTACAATAGGGCAAAAAATTCGAGAAGCTAATCGTGCTAGAAGGACCTGTATTTATAGCGTCACCAGATCAAAAACAGGTCGGAGTCATGGTCAAATCTGAAACCAGTTTCTCTTCTACTTTCTTTCATTGAGACTCTATAGCATGTAATCTTCATGTGGAGGAAGCTACTCATATGACAAGGATATGTTACTTTCAGCGTCACCGGATTGAAGACGACTCGATAAATCAAAGTGACTTAATCAGTGCGGCTCGTGACACAAATAATGGGTGAAGTACGACGAAAACGTTCAGCCATCCGCACGTTCATACTTACTATCCTTGTTTGTTAACATTTATTCTGGGATTTATTGGCTTATGCAGGATACTTATAATGTCACTATCCGATCTCAGATGGTGTTGACTGACTTTCTGGCCCAATTAATGCTTATTAATGCCTATTTAGTTCAATGCATATTAAAATAATAAGTGAAGCTGAACTTCATCAGCTTCACCTGATGAGCCGCCACTGAACGAACTCCAAATATAAAATCAAATTATTTCTACAGTTTTTGGTTGTAGTACTAGCCTGCTTTTCAGACGGCTGGATGGACAGACAGATGAGTGAAACAAAAATTAGGAGGACCAAAAATATTTTGAGCAGCTAATATATTAGTATTACTTTCCAGTCAGTGGCGAAGCTTCCATGGAAGCGATGATTATGGATAGTGCTTTTAAACGAGCCGGGTCTTGCCGGGGCAATTTGAAGATATGTTAAATTAAAGCAGTGTTGTCAGGTTACCGTCACAATATTTCCCTCAAAATACTGAAAAATTCCCGATTTTCTATAAAATTTTCAGCCAAGTCGACAAAAAATTTCCATTTTTTTGTGTTTTTCCTCTTTTACTCTTTATGTGGCCCAGATTTTCCCGTTTACCGGGAAATTTCCTTCCACTTGACAACACTGAATTAAAGCTCGGATTGCTTCAGCGGCTGACGTGCTGGGGTACGTGCGTCTGCTCACGTTAGTCGCTGAACCAATCAGAGTTATAGTTTATGAGATCTTCAAGAGAAGGATATTGCATCGAATAATATCTAGTATGGTTGAATTTTAAAAGGTTGTCCAATCAAGAAAAGAAAGGAGTTCGGACATTCATAGGCCTAAATAGAGAATTTACCTCTGATATATTTTCTATTTTTTTTCTAAAGCACCAAATCACAGTTAATGAGCAATAAACAGAAAACATATCAGAGGATTGGAAATATAGAAAGGAAAAATGTATTGCTATTTCATATGCGTATTTTTGTTAACTTCTCTCGGGCAGTGCCCACACACTTGGACATTTAAGGCCGATTGAAAAGACGGAGTTTAGTCTTCGTCTAAGTTAGACTTAGGCTTAAATATCTATTTTCAAATGCATCAGTTTAGCCTAAACGATGGCTTAACCTAAACCATGGTCTAACGTCTTTGCAATCGGGCGTTAGTGCCTTTCATGTCAATTCCAATATAGTATCTAGAAGTTCTTATTAATCCGGAAGAGTGCTCGCAGAGAAACGCCATTCGTTAGGCTTAGATCATAGATAAGAATGTTCAACTCAGTCGTTGTTTCTACAAAAAAAAAGTTTTGTTTGGAGAGAGTAAACAGCAGCTAATGGGTAGTAGGTGTGGGGGAGATGCAACGTTAATTGCTGACATCGAAGCAAAGAACTGGATTAAATATAATAATCAGACAGAATGTAAATACTGTTAGATTTTTTTTTAATATCCATGTTTCTCGATTATAGATAAACATCATTCGATTGATGATTCGTTCTATTAGATTAATCGAATATTCTGTCGATTCTTATTTGAATATCTCTTTTGTCGATATTTTTGAACTTCGATCAATTTTGAGGATACCTACTTTTTCGATTAATTGTTGTATTCGGTTTTTTTTCGATCTTTAGAATTTCCTTTTTGTCTATTATTTGATTATCCTTTTGTATCATTATCGTTACATAGTTATTCGAATATTCCTTTGTTCGATTATTTGCGATTACTTTTACTCAACTGTTGTGTTACTCATTAGTTCGACTTTGTCCAATCATTCGAATCTTCCTTGATCGATTATTAGGATACAGCTATAATCGAATACGTTAAATGAATTGCTACGACATCTATTAGTGACTTTTAGGTCATGAGTTGATCATTTATTTTTCGTTAGCCATTGATGCGAGCTGGCAACAATGACTGTGATCAGCTGGAATTACTTATTTCAGGTAATATGTGTTTTAACTGTTACGTGTCCTGGATGAACTTTTGATACTGCTCCTGGTAGTAAATGCTTCAGATACGTTCGGTGCTATATTTCTTGCGTCTCTTAGTTTCTGACAATAGATTAATATAGTAAACATTACAGCAGGAATCATTCGAATCTCATTTATTCGATTATTAGGATCGACCTACCTAATCGAAAACGTTAAAGCAATCATTCGAACAATGTCTAGAAGGTCCGAAATGTTGAGATAACTTGACTACAGAGATTTTCGCTATAGAAAACTTGGTTTTGAAGCCCTTATCGATTTACTGTAAGACTAAGCTGCAAGACAATATTCAACACCATCTCCTTTTGATCTAATTCTTGTCAGATAGCATGCACGAGGAGACAAAAGCGAGAAATGATCTGCTTTTCCCTATCAAAAGCTTTAAGGAAGTCCATAACGATCAGCCTGGTTGTTTGCAATACAGCTTATCAGGTTCAGATCCGAGGAGAAGGAACGGGATGAGTGGATGTGTACACACAACCCTTTGTTCTCTATCCGTAAGCAATATTCCATTGCCTGAAAAAGCATACACTTTAATATAAACGGGTATTCAGTGTCCAAAAGGAAGGGGAATGAGAGATGCTGGATACTAACGACGGATGGTGTGCAGGGGGAGATGGGGCAATAGCCCACGGCAATCATAAAAATGTACATCTAGTTTTCTGACAATATGTCGATTTCTTCCCGCTCTTTTTTTTCTCTCTATTTTTAATTTTTTCCTCCTATCTGATTCCACCACGACTTGTTTGGTAGTGCGTGGAGAAATGAAGGAAAAAACAAGCGGAATGAAGAGGGGATGGGAAATCAATTCACCATGTTTGTCTTTAACTTTTTTTTTTCAACATCTAGGTACTGGACGGATATCGACAGTACAAAGTCAAATTGCAATGTTGATGTCACAAACGTTTCAGGAACGAGAATCATATAGTTAGGAAAATACCTTCTCAGTTGACTTCAAAAACAGGGTGCTTCAAAAGTACATGGTAAATAGAAAAAAATGTATAAGAACCTGGGATGGGATAATTTATGACATCATAAATATTCCAGCTCTATGTCCATGGGGTTATATAATTTTTTTAATGTGTCATTTTATCAAGTCCCAAAATTTCCAATTTTTTCACTTACCACTTGTTTCCGTTATGTTCATTCTACGATTTTTTTAGCTTCTTACTTCATATTTTTCGAACTTGTTACAATTTCCGTTAGGTTTTTTTCTTTCTTTTCATTCGATTGTAGGCAGAAACTAGATAAACTACTCGAGAAGGTAGATCTCTATATGAAAATCCGTTTAGAAGCTCAACTTAATTTACCGGTAAAAAAAAAAAAAAAAACACGCGTATTCATCATCCTCCATTTGTGCCGCGAGATGGCAGCAAAGAAAGTGTATGGTGCTACCACCTCGTGGTACAATTTCAACACTAAGTGATATTATAGCGGCACATATTTTTCTGAAAGTTGAAAGTCTAAATAAAAGATTTCTCTACGTGGGGATTAAGATTGATCAACACGTAGGATGATCACTAGATTATGATATACGTAGAATTGTATCTGCTTGAGGAACTTCCAGAGAATCAAACACTAATTTGACATCTATACTACTTAAAGTCGAACTATTTGTTGGAATATCAGGGTGATACAATTTTCTACGTGAAATATTTATTTATCTTTTAAATTTAAAATAAGATTCTCAATTTGTTGGAAGAATGAAACTGTACAATTAAAAATCCACATACGCAAAACGGGAATTCTTAATCAAAGAACTGTCCAAGCAGATTATATTATGTTAAATGTCATTCTTAGTACTCTTTACCGTTTAACTGATAGAAGACATACATAAAATTAGGTTGAATTATATAAAACGTTCAAAAGGACGTAACGCTTAAGGAAAAGTTGGTAAAAAAGGAGACGATAAGTAAATAATTTTACTTCCAACAGATAATAAATGCTTTTGGCATTTTATCTATGCACAACAGAAGTAAACACTGAAATTAAGTTTTAAATATTACATATATCTAACAACAAAATGACGGAAATTACATACAAAATAACATAGAACAATAAGCAACAAAGAAATAATAACAAATTAGTGTGAAATCATTATTTCCAGAAGCAATAATGTGTTTCGAAAAACCACAAGTAACAAGATCCATCTAACGTCAACCCGATAGTTATGTGGTTTACATCCATTAAATTCAGAAAATGGATAGTATTATTGAAGAAGGAATTGTAACGGTTGAACCCTTAACAGTTTTTTGATAAATGGAGGAACAAACAAATCGGATAAAGAGAAAATGTTACATCACATGTACTGCAAGGAGAAAGTTTAATTTCAGAAGAGCAGAGCCAAGCATTCAGTCTTGAAGAAAAAAAAAATATATCAAGCAAAATGAATGCGATACTTGCATTATGTTCTTGCTTCAACTGTCCTGTGTTAGTAGAAAGGGAGAGAGAGCATGGTGGAAAATCCACACCATTAACTCCTTATATTTGGTGCGTTTCCTTCAACTTCCATTTGATATTCATCTCTGCTAAGAGCATTGTAATAGCTTCGTGGTGATCGCAAGAGACAGAGAGGAGAGAAGCTCTGGGACAATTTTACTAAAAACAACTGGTTCAACCGTGTAAAGCAAGTTTTTTTTTTCTTTAATGCTTTTCTTTTTTGTAACAAAAAGAAAAAGAAAAAAAAGTTACAAATTAGTCACGATCGTCACATAGCCTGTTAGGCCTATACAACGTTCATAAAAAGGATCCGCTTGTAAAAACGATAACTTACTCTTTTTTCTTTTTTAAAAGTTCTTTAATTAATATTATAGCTATGTTTAACCAAATTAGCGTATTAATATTTCAATTGTGTGGAAAGACCACTCTCCTAAACTGTAGTTGGGCGCGCCAAGATGGCGGACTGACATTGATACGTTTCGGACTGTTTCTCTTGCCTATCCTTTAATTGTAATATCCTTGGTTACTTATATTAGGACACGTGTGAGGCAACCTATTAGTTAGTTCTCTAACGTTAAGGCCTATTTCATACTAGGCCTATTTCTATAACAATATATTCTAAATCTTTTACTGTATATTCTTTTGTTACTTTTAATAACATTCAATTTTTTTTTCTCGTAGGCTAATTGAGTTCTTATTAAGCATATTTTAGTGTTATGTATTGTGGGAACTATAAAATAATAATAAATAATAATGATTACAGTAGATTACTGGATGACGTTCCGTCGGTACGTTTCCTACACAATCCTCTTTTTTCTCTTCGATATTGTAACGGGCAGTCGAATAAAGGGAAGTTATAATAAACCGAACTTGGGTGACCGGACCACATGGGAGAAAACCAATAAACCTGTCTGAGATGTCCATTATTATCAAACAACCAAGTGTGTCAATTGCTCGATGCGGGAAAATCAATACAACAATATAAAAGGTTCTACAGCGAAAATGGTTAAAACCAGACTCGCAGGGGATCAATTTGTTTGTTTTTTTCCTTCGCAATTAGGCAAGTCTCTAATCTCTATTGTATACAACTTAGAATAAAATGTTATTTTAGTCATAAAAAAAAAAGCTGGAAATTTTGTAATATTTACCTTTTTTATTCTATTTTAGTGTTTATCTAAGGCGAAACAACGCACTGTGAATTCCATCATATTAGTTATAAAACTTAAACACGAATTAGAGCGTCAGTGAGACAGGAAGCAACGTACAAAGTGGTGTTCATGCATTAGGACCACCATTTTTGTTTTCTTTACATTCCTCTATACAAAGCCATTAATATTTGTTATCTTGAACTTAAAAATTTCATTTTTTTTTCTGCAATGTTTCTTTAGTGGAAAACACTGTTGCATAATTACTTTATTATGTATTCGCTAAACAAAAATGTGCACGGTGCAACAATGCTCATGGTGTACTTGTGTCATCACACCATCAGCGAACAATAACAGCATTTTATTTATTCCTCTGTATGTCAAATAGTAGGGATGTCATTTATTATTCAATATTTGAATACGGTCCCTGTCAAATGACGGCCTCACTGCTCTACGCAGTCGAAGCAGCGTTGATAACTGTTTATTAGTCGTCGTAATACATCGCTAAGGAATATTCATAACAGCAGCTCGGATACGATCCCTCAATTTGGGACGACCCAGACGTCACATAATGGTCCGGATCTGGGAAAATGAGATCGAAATTATACACCTCGCAAAATAAGAAAGGTATTGAATATTGACAACTCGCGTTAGACGGGAACGGTGTTGTCAAGTCGTACAGCGCGTCCATGCTGACGAAGATGTTAGAGCGGCATCACGCGTTTGACGGCAACACTGCCGCGTTTTCCTAGAAAATACATTCTTCTTCATTGGCCACTGTGACCCGTTGTCAGGGTGATAACTTCTTGCAGGCAACGCCGTCAATCTCTTTATTTTGTGAGACTTATCCTCTTGATTGCCGACCGGGTAGCCGTGCGGTCTAAGGCGTTAGGTCAACGACTCCAAGGTTTGAGACTCGACAGAGGCATGGGTGTCTTTTAGCTCGAGCGTGACAGATAATCGTGACGGATCGAAGTCAGCAGTTACTAGACTGGACCATATAAAATAAAGTATATCGATATTTTTTGAATTCTTGATCGTTTATGCTAATTGAAGGGTGTGAGGCAAAAACATGGTAACCCACAAATGTTTATTTTTTGAGTTATTCAGCACCCGATAGAAAGCAATCATACCGCGTCGTTTAATGTTGTCCGAGTTGAAATTGTGCTCCAGAGATGACAGCAATATCTACTTATGGTAAGCCTCATTGCAACATTTTGGTGTTCATAAGATGGTAACCAACAATTAAGATGGCGGGAAACGAGGAGCAGTATACCAGCTTGCCACTAAAAACGAAAAGAATTTGTAAATTAAACATTTCTTACAGCGAGTTCAGTGAGAAAATTTATTCTTGAGTGACTCAGGTAGGGAATATTATGGTATAAATAATAAAACATGGTAACCCACACAGCAGCATGAAAAATAGAAATTCGTTATTTTGATTTGGCACAATTATTTTAAGCCTTTATGTATAGCCTTACCTGAAAAAATCAGCTTTCAGCCAATGAAAATGACTTGTGCAGCAGTAAAACTCGAATTTCTTAAAAGTGTAACATTGTGGGTTACCATGTTCTTGCCTCACACCCTTCAATTTATTACTTTAGAAATTACATTCTCTTGAGAACTTGAATGCAAATGAATGGTTTTGAAGGGTTACAGAAATTGCAATACATAGTGCTAGAAACATAATCGAACTGAATATGAACAACGGATGGAAGGTGGAAATGTTCACAATCTCAATATTATTCAAGTGTTGTCTTAGTAATCGACTAGGCACTTATAATTATCTGAGTTCAATATATGGTATTTAACGGTAATACGAACCGTGATAAAAAAGTTCAAAACAAAAATTAAAATTTGTAATTAATAAAACTATTATTTGAGCTCCTCACTATAAAAATAGAACAACATTGGTGCCCTTTCATAATATTTGAGATCAACAAGAATGATATACCAACAATATATAGACTCCCTCCGCTTCTTCTCTCTCATATTTGTCGGAAACCAAATTGACATAAAACTTTCAATAACGTCGAAGAGGCCCGAACGCTGTTGTTAAATAATTATGACTGAAATTCAGTCTGCGAAATTATATAATTAAAACACTGAAGAGAGGTGGGCCACGGTGGCTCAGTTGGTAGAGCGCTCACCTCTGGTGCTAGGGGTCGTTGGATCGATCCCTGCTCATGCCATGTGGGCTTTGTGGTGGACAAACACCGTGTGCGTGGGTTTTCTCGGGGTGCTCCCGTTTCCTCCCACTTTCTTCATTCCACCAATTCATCCCATCATCATCCATACGGCCTGAGCCATAGTTGCCTTAAAATAAATTCAATTCACTTAAGAGAGGTGATTTTAACTCTTTCCGTGCGATCAAGTATTATCACCTTTGTAACCTTTTGTGTGTTGAAGATATGTCTGACACCCTAAACAAAGAAGCAAATAAATAGGTTTTTCCGTGAGTGTGTGGCAGCCGCGAAACAAATAGATTGATGTGCAAAGGAATGATATCTGTAAGGGAGATCTGGGGGGTGATCTCATTAACAACCCCATCTCTCCTCATCGAATGCATTCAAACCACCTTTCGAAACTCCCCCCTCTCCTTCCCCCCTTAACACCTCCTCTCTAATCATTGCCCTCTGATAAACCAACCTCTACCCGCCTCGGCATCCCTCTCTGTACCCCCCAATATTGATAGACAGAAATGAACCATAAGCTTGGCGTTTTGTCGGGTTTCAGAAGCGGAGATAATGCAACGTTGGCCGGGGGTACATCACTGGGTGTCAACAGGGATGGCGGGGGTCAAAGGGTTGGACAACATCGACAGCGCGCATTGGTTCCATGACTAATGATATTCAATTTGTCGCTACACAACGTTCATCCAGAATAAATGAATCGATTGACTCCGCTGTTTTAGCCGCGCTCTTCATTCGCCAAAGCTTCATGCCACAGTTTTTCATGTCATCATCTGCGAATACATACTCACATATGAGCCTGTGCTCATACATATCAACAGAAACACACACGCGCTTAGAGAACGACAATAAAGCTCGCATTGGAAAAATCTACTCACAGTAACTACTCTGAAAGGATATTTTGTCTTCTTATTGATATGAAAAATACAGAAGAAGAAACAGAAAAACAAAAAATGCTTAAAATTTTCAAAAATATACAAGCAAATTAATAATAGGCCTGTATCAACTAGAAAATATATTTTCAAATTAGTGGAAAAGTTAAAAAAAAATCAAACTAAGATATTACTTGTGTTGAAACGGTCAAAAGTAAGTTTCTGTAGTGTTTACACTCAGTTTGTAGAGTTTGATTATTACACTGTCAATTTATAGTTTTTATTCCTTTATAATGTAAGTGTTATACGATTATCTTTGTTTATGTTTATAACATTACGAACTAAGCTAGGTGACTATTTCGTAGGCGTAGTTCTTCAACGTAAAATAGAGTCCAAAACATATCGTCCTTCCGCCAACTCTTGTTTAGCTCAAAACCACAAACACCTGGAGGGAACTTCTTGCAGACTTTTGGGGTTTTCGACCCATACGTTGCCACTTCTTTCTTTAATACTCTTGTTTTTCTTTCTTTTTCTTCTTCCTTCATTTCTCTCTCTCTCTCTCTCTCTCTCTAGGGTCACTCAAGTACGCAAGCATTCAAGGGGAGGAAGGGATTTCAAGCCTTTGCCATCTGCTTTGAGAAAGTAGCAACACCGAAAAAAAAAAATCTTAGCAAAAATCTTCCTGGCGGTGGGTATCAATGTTTGGTTAACCGTAAATGGTACTGAAACCGGCTGCTGGATCGAAGGCTTTTATGAGATGAACTCCACTTATATGTCTGGCGCTTAGGGTTCTCGGATCGATACCTGCTGATGCCATGTGGGGTTTGTGGTAAACAGACACCGTGTGCTTGGATTTTCTCGGGGTTCTCCCGTTTCCTCCCACTTTATTCATGCCACAAAGTCTCCCATCATCATCCTGACACAAAAGTTACCTAAAGGCCTCAAATAAAAATATCAATTAAATATATGCTACTCCTCCTAATTCCACCTGCAGTTGCTCAATGAAAGAGTCAACCTTTCCAATATTCTGCGTAATTCTTTGGTTTACTGGACACTTCCTTCTTCCGGGACCTTTTCGGGTCTGATTGGATGCTGTTATAAATTTAAGTAATTTTTCCTTTTGTCCTATGGGTTGATCAACGCACTGGTTCTGAGAAAGAAACCTTTTTTGGATAAGATTAAGAAGTACCTATCGGCTGAACTAGGAACACAGAGGTATAAGCTTAAGTCAGTCAAGAACAAAGGTGAAGAAAAAAAAGGGGGAAAATAAGTGCCAATATGTAAGTAACCGACAACTGTGTAGTGAGCCTTGATATGTTGGACATTAACGAAAGTCCGTTTGATATAATACTGGGTCAACATTTTCTAGAAAAGTTGGAGTTCATACATATCAACAAGTAGTAGTGAAAAACAATGATAAAAAGGTTTTGTGCAGGTTGACTACACAAGCATGTATATTATAACCAGATTCCATGGATGACACTAATGGAAAATCCTCAGAAAAGATCATATTAGTTATCAGGTGTAAAGTACTTTAAAAAAACATAAACAGAACGTGAGTGATTGGTGGGGACCGAACGCGGGTCTTCCAGACAGCAGTCCAACACTCCAATCGACTAATTGAAAACGGACCCTTTTGCACGGTCTTTTATCCTTACCTAATCCTCAGCACGCACTAAAGCAATGTTGTACACAATGAAGTTAAGCGGGACGCTACCATATTGCACTATGTACTACAGGAATTCATTAGGACGTACAAGGTGATTGCTAAGCCAATGCTCTACCAACTGAGCTACGATGTAACCCCATAAAAGGCACGTCTTATATGTCTAGTCTAGAATAATAGACCAACATCTTATTTAAAGCATTTAGAATTATTTTAACTCCACGTTAAGTGTTGCCATGCTGTCGGATTTATCTCTAACGAATTTGATTTTTAAGCAGACAATGGTCTTGTATCGATATATTTTAACCTAACCTATCCTTAAGAGACCTTAACCTAACCTAACCTATCCTTAAGAGACCTTAACCTTAACCTAACCTAACCTTAAGAGACCTTAACCTAATCTAACCTAACCTTAAGAGGTCTCAATACATACTGCCTGTTTGTGTGTGTGTTTTTTTTTTTTACATTATTGACAAATTAGGCAAACAACCAATAATAATGACATTTTGGAAAGCTGCCCCGATAATACTGATGATTGTGTGTCAAATGAACTTCTGATATTGTTTATTTTACCCCTAATGCTGGACTTCATACGCAAGGTTTTTAATTTTTTTTTTATCTATACGTAAGCTGTTAAAATTGTGTTAGTTAATTTGAAAGACATTCCGAAAGATTATAGAGGCCACTTTACAAAAAATCACTTCACCTACTATCTCAAATTACCTTACATGTCTTTCAAATCAAAATTCGGCCAAATTTTTTTGTTTTATTTCATGATCATAAGGTTAGAAAGGTTCGGATGGTACTCTTTAACTAAATATTGAGAAAATAAAAAAAATAATATTAATTTGTTATTTTTAAATTTAAAAAAAAAATCTTTGCTTTATGGTTAACATAACAAAGAAAGTAATGTGTTTAGAGTTGAAATTTATTTGCTACTCAATGAATTTTAATGCAAATATTTATCAGTTTAATATATGTAGATATAGTTGGAAATAATAAAATTCTAAAATCGGCTAAACCAACTCTTTTAAAAACGATGTTTATTTAATCCTAAAATTTTGATGTTTATCTTTTATGTTTATCTAAAACGACGTTTATTTAATCCTAAAAATTCGATTATTTTTTTTATGTTTATCTAAAACGATGTTTATTTAATCCTAAAAATTAGATGTTTATTTTTTGTTTATCTAAAACGATGTTTATTTAATCCTAAAAATTCTATGTTTA
>JAGDQP010003478.1:6725-28465 GCA_022664845.1 Lepisma saccharinum | reverse complement strand
TATTTTTTATGTTTATCTAAAACGATGTTTATTTAATCCTAAAAATTCTATGTTTATTTTTATGTTTATCTAAAACAATGTTTACTTAATCCTAAAAATTCCATGTTTATTTTTTTGTTTATCTAAAACGATGTTTATTTAATCCTAAAAATTAGATGTTTATTTTTTATGTTTATCTAAAACGATGTTTATTTAATTCGAGCTCTAGTCGAGCTCTATTCGAGCTCTAGTCATATGTACCCTAAAAGAGTTATAGTTGAATTAACGATATTATCTTAAACGTCACGATAAAATGTGGTTATTTTTGGAACCAATACTTTTTATGGTTGCATTTACAAAACGTGTATTGTTAAACTTTTTTTTTTTTTAATTTTACAATATTTTTCCTTGTTCTCAACCGTTTACCATTCGCTAACTAGCAACACTTTATTGTTAATCAATCATCTGCATTGTTGAATTTACAATTAATCAACCCGAAATGTCGTAGCTTCATCTATTGGTATTGTACATTTTACAACGGTTTGTCTTTGTAGTAATAACATTTTGGAGCGATAATACCATATCAATGAAAAACATTCCCGCTGGGAGACAGAAGTTCCCGCCACGTGGGTGCGCTTCAACTAGAATATTCATCCTAAAAGAGTAAAGTGTTAGGCGAATTGTATTTTGCTAGTGCTGTGGGCAGTCACTAGCTCCTTCAGAGGGGAACGTCCTCTATTCCGGAAAGGGGAGTGAAGTGACTTTGGGTGTAGAAGGATTGTGGATGGACTAAGGTTTGGTAAAACAACCATCGTATCCTTTATTTATTAACATCTAATATCTTGGACATTATAAGTTCATCTTATAATCATAACTTTTAGGTAGAGGATTGAAAATGATGCAAGATGTATGAGTATGAAGCACTTAGATGCCACAACACGTTAACACAATTAAGACAAGTGATTGATAATCTTCGTATCTAGGGGCTGCTCTAGGTGTAATGGATGACAGGCGAGCCCTTGCTGAACATACCGTGCAAATATGAGAATGATATGAAATGATAATGATAGGGTGTATCAATGTCTTAGACTTCAGTTTCTAGTGGATTTGTACTTACGTAGATATAAGGTCTGGAATAGGTAGGTTTGGAGATTCATGTTCAGTACTGAGCGTACTGTGAATTGAAATTGGGTTAGAACGTTGTTTCTTTGGAATGGGTATAGATTTTGCAATGTATGGTAATGAATGAGAGAAATTGATCGATGGTAATAAGTTGTGATGGGGAGAGGATTGGTGACTGGGATGCTTTGTTCTCTGGAGGGCGGAGAGGTAAAACGGGTCTCGGGTTGTCGGGAGTATGTTCTGGTCTGTTTTTACATTTGTAGCTGTAGGTAGGGTGTTGCTGGTTGCAGATATTGCACTTTCGTGGTTGGTTGAGGTTTGGACATTCTTTTGTGCTGTGTAATCCTGTACAATAGCCACATTTTGGTGTAGTTGGACATTGAGACGTTGTATGATCATTATACAGTGTTTACATCGTGTTGGTAGTGGAGGTTGTGAGTGTGAAGGTAACGACGTCTGTAGATATAGGCTCCCGATGTCAGTCAATTAGTGATTGTTTCTGAATGATTGGACAGTACATGTACCATGTAGTTAGGTGAGTCGAGCTTGGTTTTAATACGAATACACTTTGTGAGTAGATGACCTTCGGTTTTGAATTCTTGTTCAATTTCATCATCTGTTAGATCTGGAGTGACCCCTCGTATTACTACAGATAACATTGATGTTTTGCGTTGAGGTGGTGACTGTTTCAAGCTGGGAGCATTGAGTCGAGTGAATTGTGCAGAAGTTCCGAATATTTCCAGGCTATGTTTGTCTCCTAATCTTGTGGCTAGGTTAGGATCGGAAGATTTTACTATGATGCTATTACGTGTTTGAATGATGCGGACAATGAGGTCTCTTGATACATATTTCAGAAATTGTTGGAACAGCAGTTTGGTATTTTGAAATTTGGGGTTGAAGTTTGTAAGTAGATATGGATTTACTGAATTCTTCGGTACGGTACGGTTCAGTACGGAATACGGTAGATCCTAAGAGAGAGTCTTCGCAATCGCTGTGCGCCATTTTATGATCTGAATCTGAATCAATGATTGTGTGTGCTTTCTTAGACGGTGGAGAAGTTGGTGATCGTCTGGAGTTGTCAATGCTGGATGATGAAGCAACTTAATCGGTAGTGCGTTTTTGAAATGCTTTTGTTCTTGATAAGATAAGATAAAATGAATTGTATGGGCGGTAACAGCACTATGGCTTACGCCCGTCCCGATACGGGGAAGCCCCTTATCTTTGTCACGTCTAAAAATAGCTGTTAATTAAAATAAAAGAATATAAAAGATGAAGATGTAAAAGGTCTTCACAATCACCCCACTGGTGTAAATGGCCAGAATAAAAACCAAGCCTGTAAACGGGCCTTTACAAATAAAACAAAACTACACTATAAAACTTAATGGAAGCCTGTAAATGGGACTTCACAAGATAAAACAAAACTACACTATAAAAATTAACAGCAAAGGAGCATAATCTTATAAAATAAACGGAAATCATAAAAATCTTCAAAAACAAGTAAAAGATTACCGTTTAAGTTTAGGTTTATACCTATTTTTGCCTCTCCTTCCAACGAGATTAAAATCTATATCCATCAGGGGGTCCTCAACCATGTCGGAGGACAAAGATGAACTTGGTTGATGGATAGTATCTACAGACTCGTCCTGAGCTAATTGTGCAGCCAAAACGTTCGTCAAAGTCTTAATGCTCGTAGCGAGGGGTGAAGTTCGAGCTAATTTGGAGACCTTATAGGGACTAAAAGTAGGCTTAACCCGTGGAGCTCTAGAGCTCTTCACATGTGTTTTTTGTCCCTGACTCTCCGGCGGCATATTGCTAGGAGTCTCCGATTCTGTGCGCGGCTTCGGAGTGTCGTCATGCACAACAGACTCTGTTTGTGTAGATACGTTAACTGTCTGGGTACCAACCGAGACAGTTTTAACTGCTATTTTGGCTACAACATGGGAAAACGCACCAGAGGGAAGGGTGCGCTGAGACTCTTTTACGCGACGTTTTGCATCGCCAGCAGATATTTTCTCAATAACCATAAGCTCTCTAATACGTTTCTCTTCTTTAAATACTGGACAGTCACGCGACCAGGCCGTGTGATCACCCTTGCAATTAATACACTGAGGTTTCAGTGATGTGCAAGGATCCGCACCATGGCTACTGGTTCCGCAAATTGCACAAACAGCAGAGGTCGCCTTACACGACGTGCTGGTGTGTCCATAGTGCTGACATTTAAAGCAGCGGAGCGGACTGGGTATATACGGACGGACAGGTAAGCAATAGAATGCTGCCTTCACGTCCTTGGGGAGCTGTGGCATGGCGAACGTCAGAATTAATGAATTCGTGGGTTGCAGTTCTCCACTCTTTCTACTTTTAATGCGCCTAACATTCACTACACCTTGGCTTGCGAGTTCATCCTTAATCTCTTCTTCAGGGACATCTACCAAGTCCCAACAAGAGATTACGCCCTGACTATAATTGAGTTGACGATGCGGTTCAACTTGAACCTCGAATTGTCCTAGGGTCGTCATTTTCAAGAGATTGGTTGACTGTTTGTTAGTGGATGTCTCCACGAGCAAGGTGCCGTTGCGAAGCTTCTTAACATGTTTAAGTTCGCCGGCGACATAATGCAGTTGTTTTTGTATAATGAAAGGGGATAATCCCTTCAAACCACCTGGATTCTCTGCTTCATTCTTTACTTTAATAACAAGATATCGTGTGATAGTCGGTACGATACTTGTCTGTTCCTCTATTTCAATTTTCTTTGCGGTGTCACTGGTTATTTCGGTAACTATATGCGCCTTCTTTCTATTATCCTCAGTGACTTTCTCTTCATTCTCTCTCTTGGTTTTCTTCGTTTCTTTGTCTGTGCGCGAAGGCGACTTGTTAGGATGTGGTGGCTTTTGTTCTTGACTTTATAGAAGCTGAGTACGATGGAGGATGAATAATGTGGTGTTGGAAACCTGTTGCGGTAGATAATGTCTTACAGAATGATAATGAGGAGTAGTCATATGATATTATATGAGAGTGTCCCTTCCATGAACATATATAGAAATAGAGAGAGAATCAGAAATTTCACATGTGAAATGCCTGTCACATGACGTCTTTGATGGATCTGTCTACAGTTGTGATGAATAATTTTGTAGGTAAGACGACCCGTTTGGATAGCCGTCCAGAGGCACGCTATGTTTGTAGTTGTAGGTGAGATGATGGACCCTTGGCTCAGATAAGCTTGGTCCAGCAAATCCGACAGCTACAGCGGAGAAAGCACACAAGTAAGGGTGCGGGAAGATATCAAAAACAACTTGGAAACAATGGTCTACTAAGCGAATCAGAAGCATCGAGTTACTAAATGAGTATACAAGGTTAAATTATGTTGGACGAATCACTCTTCTACTAACACTAACACTAATATTTGTAACAAAGTCTAACACTAATATTTGAAAGAATACATATTCATGTGCCATTCTTTCTAAAATCCTTTAAGTAATTTCTTCAAATGTATGTCAGTACATAAAAGCAATAATCCTACGTTTAATTCGACAAAGTATAACCCGATTGTATAAAAGCAATAAACCTCCAGTGTTTTTTCCTTTCTTGAAAAAAGGTGATGCCATCTGTTGACCACAAATATGAACTAAAAATACAATTTTACCTAATGTAATATAAATATGTGTAAATATCTTCACACATTTAAATATTAATGTTTAAATCATTATCATCATCAAAATTATCATCATAAAAGGTCAAGGTTGGTGCGTTTGCAGTAACTTAGCATTTTTTTTATGTTAATGTTGAGATAAACATGGTGACCTAATTTTCTTTCTTTATCCCGTGACAAGAAGTATGGTAAACGTGTACGCATGCGCAAGAAATTAATGTTTGAATAAACTTAAATCAACAATAATTTATGGTTAGTTCTGCCCTGACAGCAAGTATTGTTAGTTATATGGTTAAAAACATTGGAAATTTAACAATACTCAATCAACAATGCTTAATCAATATTTATTGACATTGTTGGAACGTAACATATCGTAAATATGACCATATTTTTCGTTACGACAACGATAATTCTTGAAAAAAAAAAAAAAAAGGTTAACAATACCGATATTGTCCCTGGTACCCCAGCATTTTTTTAGAGTGTTATATATATGAGAAATTGTGTATCGTTAGTTGTGTTATATTTTCGGATTATTTTTCTGTGGTGTCAAAAAAAAGTAAATAAATAAATAACTAAACAGATAAATAAATAAATAAAAATAAGCCTATAAATAAATGGACAGAAAAATAAATAAGGATATGTCTATATATAAATAAAATGCATATATATTTACAGTAAGCGACTTTGAAGTAAGCTCTTAGTTTACACAAATAACATGTTATATGTGTGACAAGCGACTAAATTCTTCACACAGTGGACTTGAATTATTTTCACATAAAAGCTTTAACAGTATAAGAGACATCTAAACTTGAAACGACGAAGAGAACATATGATTTACGTGTACAATTTCGTGGTTCAAAGAGTCGAGAGAGGGGAGGGGACAAGTCTCCCACAGTAGGAACAGTTCAAGCAATTATCTTGATTGTTTCCGGTTTATGGGTAACCTAAGTCAGCCCACGAAACTTGGCAGCTATATAGATCTAACGTACTGTAGTTACCTGCAGCTGGTGGTCGCCTTCTAGTTCTCATCCTGAAGAAGTAGTAAAAAAAAATATATCTATAATAATTTGCACCTGTTTGTTTCCCAAGTAAATAGCTACTTATTGGGAAGGGAAGGTGTCAGTTAATATGGGGCCCAACTTGTCGAAATACTCCACCCACCCTACATGGGTAAACCTACCTGATGTTATGCAGGGACCATGAGATAGCAGGAAACTTTCCGTCAAATTGTTGTCAGGGATCGTTTATATGAGAAGGAAACTTAACTACTTTTATTGTCTTTTTCTTCTTTTTTCTTTCTCTGCCAAGAAAATGATTAATTTGTGGCTGGCTAGATTTTATAGTGTATCCAACTTGATAAATAAATTACTAAAATTTACTAAATGCAACATCGCTCAAATTTCAGTCTTTTACAATATGAGTCTCACTGTCATTTTAGTCAAGAGATTTTTAGACCAAAGTTTGATGATTTCATAAATCACAACCATCAGATAAACCTTTTCAATCCAAGATCGAGAAGCAACTACAATAACGAGTATGAAAAAAGATAAATTTAAACATGTTACTTGCAGGGATTCATGATAAAAGAATTTTGAACATGGAAACTGGCTTTAAGGTCCTTTTTTTTGCACGTAATTAATATTTATAAAGTCCATTAAATGCGTAAAACTACTAAAACTATACATTTTGTCGCAGAATATCAACAAAATTGGACGTGCCAACATTGTAAAAGATTGCAACACTTAGCTGGTAAGTAATACTGTTTCTTTATCAGTGCAGATAACACACATATTTGAAACTAAACTAAGGTGGCGCGACAAGCCCTAAGGGCCTTGGCCTGTCAGAAGGTTGTATTACGTTCAAGTTATTAGAGGGTTACGTGGTCAGCGCAACGCCACTTCGTAGCCGTGTGTCTGACTTTCATGACCACAGTCCGCTACTTCGTTTATTGAAGTAGCTCCCCAGTTGTCTTCACGATGCTGGGTTAACACCGAAATTTTGAGCCCCCCACTGGTAATCAAACCGCTCGCACAGAGGTCGAGCGCACTACCGACTAGGCCAAATAATTTATGAAGAACAAATAAAGGTAGTAGTGTTTAATTCCAATTCCTTTCTATCCCCTAGGCTATGGGCACGCACCGTGAACAGCGCATGGGGGACGTGGAGGTAGGTCATTCTCGACCTACTGCACGAACTAAGGTGAGGTGGTCACTCCCACCAAGGATACCAATTTGACAGGAGGCTGCGTGCATGCATGGCATGAGAACACTACGAAAGAGCGCCAGGCATGAGAACACTACGAAAGAATTCTCAGGTGTCCTGGCCGGGATTTGAACCCGGGCCGCCCGATTCGTAGTCAGACGCTCTACCACCTGAGCCACGGAGACTCCTTTTCCATAAAGTATTCGATTTATTAATATCATAAAATAAATACGTAAATATCTAACAATGTTAATGTTATTTACGAGCATTTGTAACATGAAAGTTACATGATAACATTATAAACATACTGCTTCGATATAACGCAATAAGACCTAAGAAAAAGCAAAGAAAACATGAGATGCCAGGAATCGAACCACGGCCGTCCGGCCAGACCGTTCACACACTTCTCTCAAATACTTCTTCTTAATAATTCTTTGCTTCGTAACTTAAAGCATATGGGTAGCTGGTAGGCTCGTATTTGTGGATGGGTGGGGAGATACATCAATATAGCACATATATTCCGAGAATATTTCATTTCGTTCCCCCACATGTGTGTGCCTGTCACAGAACATTAAGGATCAAAGAAGAATATTTACCACAAAGATATTAGAAGAATATTCCAGGTTGAAATTTTCAGACTATCCCTAGAACATTCTGAGAATATGCCAGAAAAAAAAACACAACATATTCGTATACCACGCAAGAACAAATACTGGGAATATTCTCATCATGGATTTTCAGATGTTTATATAATATTCTACCCACATGTACCATGGATATTCCAATATCTCCACAAGGATAAATAACCACCGGCGTTACAGACAGATAGGTCCTGAACCTGCCCCAACGTCATCTGTCCGTGCTGCGTGCCACCTAGCCACGAACAGGCGTATTAGGAGCTTCACATCACGAGTGGCCGTCACGTCTTTATTCACGTGACTCCCCAGTTTTCGTCACGACGCTGGGTAGACGCCGGAAAGTGGGACTCCAGCCGGGAATTTGAACCCGGGACCACGCGGACATGAGTCCAACGCTCTAACCACTAGACTATGGAGCCACATCTCCACAAGGGTATTGCTTTGAGCGAGAATTTTGGGACTAATGTTTCTTATGATCTCTTATTTTCGTGAAATTTCTGAGTACTGAGTTCAGTTCTGAAGCCAAAAAAATTAAATCTAGTTCTACAGCGTAAACTGGTTTTAAAATATCATCTAATTTTCGTGATATTTCATATCTAGGGATTTTCTGAGGTTGCTGAGTTCTGTTCTGACTTAAAGAATCTTAAATTGTGAAATCCAAGATAGCGACATTTCAAAACATCTATATTTAAGATATCATCCTGATTTCTTTAAATTTAAAGACCTGGAGATTTTGAAGAGCAGTGAAATCGAGTTTGAAGTAAATAAAAATTAAATTCCATTCAATAAGATTGTGGAACCCTACTGTAATTTAATTTCAAAAGGTTGTCAACTTTGCGTAAAAGTTTATATATTAGGGATTCCAGAGGTCGCTGAACTCAAAATCTTATATAAAATAAGATTTGAGTTTCTTAACCCCAAAAAACAGCAGTAGTCTGAAGCAACTAAATTTGAGAAACTACATTTCGTGCAACGTATAAAAAATACACTAGGAACATATGAAGCTAGTGCTGCCATCTAACATTAGACATTGTTATTCTACACTAAACTTAAAGCGTTGTGAAGGACCAGAATCTTTCAGCAGAAGACTAACTGAATAATGAATGTTTCGTTATTAATCACGCTGTACAACAAACCGATTGGGACTACTGCTCTATGTTCACACAAAATGCTGAATAAAAACTAATTTATTTGAAACTCAAATCGAAAATTTAGAAACAAAACGAAACAAGTAAGTGGAAGTTCAAATGTGCCACAAATACCTATTCTGAATCAGACTCCAAAAATGTTACAAGTAGGGTAAACCTTGATAATTTCGTGACATTGGTAACTTTGTGATAACTTTATTGAGAGCTCTCGTACAGTAACCAGATTGAATTGTTTCGGATTTCCGCAGATGGATAACAGAAAGCGTATATTTTTTTGCTCCCAAGATTGCGTCACTTTAGACTGCGACACGTATTAGCAAGAAGTGTTTCTTTGTGCAGTAGTCGTAGCAAAGTTGAAGCTGCGAATAACGTGTAGCTTTAAAATAAAGAAGCTAGCCAAGTGTATGCTGCAACTCTTTATGTCCTATGGTATATCACGAATTAATCAAGATATCACGAAATAACCTAGGTATCTTGTAGAGTCTCGTACCACTAATTTCCAAATAGCATTAGCTCAGTAGGTAGAGAGTTCGCTTCGCGTTCGGGAGGTCCAGGGTACGATACTAACCATTCTGACTTAGTTTTTCCAGGGTTTTGTCCAGTCACACCAGGCAAATGTCCGGTATGGTACCTTCAACGTAGGTCATGGCCGGCTCTTTCCTGCATCCTTTTACCTACCTGATCCCGGTCTGACCTGGCCCCAGCTCTTGACTGTAGGTTAGTTTACAATCCCTAATTTTACTAGTGTTAGGCCTAGCCTGTTAAAAAGTGAAAATAATCGCACACTATTTGAGTAAACAAGAGGAGAAAAAAAGATAAGAATTCGAACACCTCTAATAAATCTAAAGTTCGTCGATGATGAGGATTGGGATTGTGAGTTTTGTGGCTCTAACTACAATGAGGATGTCCGCAGAAAAACTAGAGCGGAATGGGTTCAGTGCAGTTTTTGTGTTATTGGTATCATGTGTTGTGCCATAGATCCTATAATGATCAAGAGGACGTCTTCGTGTGCGATGGTTGTCAAGGTGACAGTAATAACAGCGAGTGAAGAACTGCCCGAGATATTATGGACCTTGATTTCTTTAGGTAAATAGAACTTATTCTTTTTTTCTTTTTTTTTTTACTTTGCAACAAATTACGTTAAGTCAGCTAGTTCAAAAGTAAACTAAACTAGAATTCGGGTCTCAGCTAGGTTGGGATATTACCATCATTATTATGAATTAAAACTTCATCAAACCAAATCAAGTTGACTACAAGTTTATGATTAATACATCGACGTGACGATTATTCACATACTCATGAAATTACCAAGGTATTATCACGAAATTACCAATGCTATCACAGAATAACCAATGATTCACAGTAACAATAGGATAATTCTTGTGAAGATGATAAAGATGTTAGTAATTTCTTTTTACGCTGTAATCAAGGAACCAATCTTTGTACCTTTCAGTGTCTTATTCACAAATATTACAATAAGTGATTTAAAGGCAAAACATATTTTTTTAAAACATGAAAATGCCACGAAATTACCCTACTTTTCTAACCAGTATGTTTCTCGAAACGACTTGGCAACACTGCTCTATGCGTACCAAACATTCTAAACGAATTATTACGGAAATCAGTACATTACCTGCGTCTGTTATTCAGATTTTGATGTTAATTACAGGATGTCGACCACGAAACGTGATATTTCCTCTTCGATCTCAACGTTTGGCCAGAGCAAACGCAAATAAAGACCACCTGCCTAGCTTCTGTCACGTCCCTCCTCTATATATGTGTGTGTATGTATATATGCGTATTGTTTTCAGTCTGAAAATTGAAATTTGAATATGGCATATTCACACATGCACTCTCTCTCATACAAACACACACAAAATGTGTACACGCATACACATTGAATGCAGGAAACCTGTTGGAAAACACTAAAGCTCTCTTCATAGCATATGTTTGAACCGTGAAAATGAGGTGAAAGATATCTACCCCTCTCTGCTGGCTATGACGTCACCGAATGAGTTAGAATAATTCTACATTGTAACGAATTACACACTTTAATTATGGTTGTTTGTTAGTTTTTGAGATAGCAGAAAGAAATTGCTGCAAACATTGCTTTCAGAGACGAAAAACGTGTCGTTTGATTAAATTGAAACCCAACCATATCTTTAATTTTTCTAATCAAATGATGGTTTAAATGCTTCTGGTAGCCAGTATAAAAAATAAATCACAGCCATATTCGATCCACTACTGGATGAGGCCTCTCCCCGAAGGGAGGAGATTGGTCTACTGCTACCGTGCTGACCAGAAGTTGGGAGAGGAGAGCCTAAGCTCTCACTGTGATCGCCACTATCTATTCATAGCAGCTCCCGAATCGCATCACGATGCTGGGTGGATACCGTTCCAGATCCACAGGCCTTGGGAAAAATCCTTTGCATCGCCGAGAATCGAACCCGGGAACCCTCAATCCGGATTCAATATTGAAATATATATGCAGGAAGTCGGTCAAAGCGGATCATTGCCCTCCCTAAAACATAAAAATATATATATACAGGGTGTGTTTGAAGTAATGGCGCAAGTTTCAGGAGGTCATTATTTAAATCAAAACAAGAAAAAAGATCTTTTCAGAAAATTCAAAACTATGCGTAATTTCGGAGTTACAGAAGCTCAAACTTACAGCTGTAACGTCACGAATGACACATGACTACGTAAGCGGTGTCGGCTTAACACATTACAATAGAAGTAATACCTGATATATCCTTATAAACAATGTTTGTGATTGAGAGTGTGCTGCATAGACATGTTTCGCAATCTAAGAACTCAGAAGTTCTGGCAACACTGAGTCGCGGCTGAATCATAGATAAACAAATAAAGCTGAACTCGGGGTCAGTTACGTGAGGTATTTTTTTTCCTTACTAAATAAGATTGAAGAAGCTTGCATCTTGTCTTGAAGTCTCATTACAAAAAAGTAAGTTTTATTTTCAGTAATTGTAAGTACAATTTTCAATTAAGTGAGATAATTGATCATTGTGAAAACAAGTCCTGCAGCCAATTTCTACTGTTTTTGGATTTTATTCATCACAATAATCCAGTTATCGAGTGGATATTGAGATAAAACGTGATAACAATTATTTTCATGTCCTAAAATATTCCCGTGCGTGGAAACTTTGGTAATTATCGGTCATCACTGAATTATTCTTGAAGATTTGGATTGTTTTGACTCAAATTCTACAATCGCATGTAAGGTACGTATTGAGATATTATTGTGTATAAGATTATGTTGGTTAGATCTTATATTTAGTGTAATAATCCGTTATTACTATTGAAAAATCTTACATGTTGACAGCTACTTATTTTCCTATAATTCAGAATTCATTCAAGGGTGTTCAATATTTATATTACCTTTGCAAGTGCAAACATGAACAATAACTCTTTGTGCAAAATAAATTAATCATTGTCTGTCACGGAACAGACAGAATCCATAATAATCTTTTGGTAAGTCATTGTGGTCAAGTAAATCTTGCATTGAATATTTTACATTCCTGAAGTGACGGTATTTTACTCCATTACTTCTATTTGAATCATTTTACTGAATATTATTTTTCACGTCATACACGACCCGTGCCGAAAGAACCTATTACAATAAAAGGACATGCCGATAACAGTTTTTGATTAGTAGCCTACGATGAAGTAAAGAAATATTGACTTTATATAAGGGTGACGTAACTGTTTTATTGCAATTTTTGTACTTATATTTTTATTAAAGAAATTACGATACATAAGTCTATCACAAGAAAAGATCAAGATAAAATAAAATACTTTATGGCAAAACTTTGAGACAAAATTTCTTTAAAATAATCATATGTAAATCCGATGATTTACTTTAAAACATATAAGTTCCATCGTCCCTCTAGCGTACTTGGAATAAGTAAAGTCTTTGCAGAATAAAAATTCGAATAAGAAAATCGAAAACTATTGAATACTTACTTTACTTCAGTTACTTTTTCTCTGGGTCCGAATTGATGGTAATTTCCTAATAAAAAGACCCTTGCGGTCCAAATAGTTAGTTGAGTGTGAATAAGGAGTCATAGCTCCGTTGGATGGCATCTTAATCGCGAGGTCCTGTGTTCGATACGTGAGGCCGACCACTTTGACTGAGGTTTTCCAAAGTTTTGCCTCAGTTACACCAGACAAATACCGAGAGACGCTACATTCAACATTGGCCCTAGCCGACTCGTTTCTCCTACGCTATCCCAGCCTGAGCCAAGGACCTTCCCAATGCTAAGCCAACGCTCTACCAACTGAGTTACGGCCGCTCGCGGTAAATTAAAATCAGGGTTTCCGCCAGGATTTTCAGTTTGGGGGTATAAAGTCAAAATTGGAAGGGTGTTAGTGAAGTTTTATACGGTTTCTATCGATTTTACGCAGCAAAAATTTTTAACTTGCAGGGATGTTGTCGAGACTTTGGCACAGGGGGGGGGTCTGACGGAATCACGGTTATTGGCTATTTCGTATTGTATGGAATAATTAAAAAAATAAGAAAATAAACACGACGTGCATTAGCATTAATTCACATGCTTATGTGGTTATTAATGGTATTTCAACTAGTGAAGTGTGTGTAACAAATATAGGGTAATTCTCTCGCTAGACACTCCAAACTATTGTCTATAAAAATGTTTGTTTGTGAGATAATGTCGTGAAAATTTATATAGTTAGGCCAGTGGTTTGGATTTGCCTTTCTTCCGCGTCCTCATCTCGACAGGTTTGAGTCGAATTTCGTATGAGTATCAATGCACTAGGGATGTCAACGACTCGCCCGACTCGAGTCGCGACTCGGTCAGACTCGAGTCGAATCGAGTCGGTGCTCAGTACCTACTCGAGTCGAGTCGAGTCAGTGGTCAAAATTGCTCGAGTCGAGTCGAGTCGAGTCGGTACTCAGAACGGCTCGAGTCGAGTCAAGTCGAAGCTCACTATGTGCTCGAGTCGAGCCGAGTCGGCGCTCACTATGTGCTCGAGTCGAGTCAAGTTGCTGCTCAGAGAGACTCACGCTGATAACTCGGTTACAGTAAGTCGAGCTCGAACGACGACTCGACTCGAGCGTTAGACTCGCCGCTCGATTCGAGCGGATTGACATAACCGTCAGAAAAGTAGTCAGTGGACGATGTCATAGTAATGCAAAGTTATCTTACCTCATAATTTATACACAGCTATCTCGGGTTTCTACTTGTTCAGTTATTCGAGAAAACTTAGAACAACAAATTACGTTGCCAAAGATATCAATAAACTATCTTCACATCGACTATCATGCTTTCTAATATCATTCTTTCCGCAGTGAGTAGGAAAGAAAAAGCAAATAGTGAAACTAAATTAACATAAAAAATAATAAAAAACTTTTTAAATACATTCTTTTCTTAATCAATTCGTACTTAAAAGGAAAAAAATAATTTTGTTTATGCATATCTTAAAAGAAAAGCATGAGTTGCGCTCTCATATACAGTCACTTCAAAAATTCTTGAAACGACGCGCCCCATTCTTTTATTTTTAGTCATGCATAAATATATTTTTTTTCTTTTTAGTACGAATTGATTAAGAAAAGAATGTATTTAGAAAGTTTTTTTTTTTTCAAGTTATTTCGATGTGAACTACTCGCTCGACTCGGTCAGACTCGAGTCGGCGCTCACTATGTGTTCGAGTCGAGTCGAGTCGCAGCTCACTATGTGCTCGAGTCGGTGCTCACTATGTGCTCGAATCGAGCCGAGTCACTGCTCAGAGAGACTCACGCTGCGACTCGGTTACAGTGAGCCGAGCTCGAGTGACGACTCGACTCGAGCGTTTGACTAGCCGCTCGAGCAGAGCGGATTGACATCCCTACAATGCATACAGTCAAAAAGATTTTTTTTAAAAAGCTTTACCAACCGGATGTCCCGACCTAACACTTGCCGACTTGTTTCTTTGATCCTATTAAAGTTCAAAGTGTGCAAAAATAAACTTCGCACCATCGAACAACTGAAAGACACTTTACCTCAACCAAAGCAAGCCGTTAACGTCGATAGTTTGAGAACATAATTCCAGAATGTGGAGAAACACATTCAATGTACTTGGGTGTGGAAGGAGACAATGTTCAACATCGAATGTGAGCAGACCTTCTTTTGCATCATTGAAGGTAACCGTGTATAGATTTCAACCCATTATCTCAATTATATAATTTTATAAAGACCATTGTTTCACACTGTAAAAAGTGGAAACACGAAATGGATGAAAGTTACTCCGCTTTATGGAGAAATAAAAGTCGAAAATTAGCGTTTTGTTGTATTTGCTCTTAAACGTGGATATAGTGTAAGCCTTTTAGTGGAAAGATTGGTAAAATTAACTCCATTTTAAAGTGTAATATTTTCTTTGTAATAGCTTAACGTTAACTGAAAATGGGTTGAAACTGGCCAAAGTGATTTGTCCGTGAACGTTCAACTTATTTTAAGCTTAAAACTCGGTCATTTTCTAATCGAAGTGTAAGATAAACTGGCAATTTTGAGGTTTTCGTACTTTTGTGGATGAAGTTTAAACCCTAGTTGGATATTCTATAATCCAGTAATAGGAGTAACTTTACTTGCTTGTCACTGAACACCCCGCCATTTTGAGTGTTTATATTGCCTTTACGCTGTGAACAGTAAAAGTTCACTGGTGGACCGTGAACATCAAGGATTGTATTGGCGGAAAGAGAAATTAAGTTAGGTATAAATCTTTCCACTCTAGGAAATGTATATCTCCTTTTTTCACGATACATTCCTCGTAGTAAAACCATAAACGTGTTAATGAGTAAAACCCTAGCTATAGATATCACTCGGAAAGCCAAAAACACCAACTGCCTCCGTAGCTAAGTGGCAAGAGCGTCTGACTAGTGTGCTTGTGGACCCTGGATTTAAACCAGACCACTTCAACTTATTATTTTTTTTTAATTTTAAAGGAATATTACCTTTTATTCTTTTATACTTTAAAAATTCTACTTTTCTGCTTGAATGAAATACGTTGGAACAGTCAACACGCACTCTACATGCATATATACATGCATTTTGAAAGTTTACAGAAAGTAAAACGTTCAACCGAAAACTGGCTGAATGTAGGTTAATCCAAAAAGTGGAGGCAGCTGGATGAACGTTGTGTCTCCTATTTTTACAGTGCAGGCCTCTAGCGAGAGAATTGTCCTCATGGGTTTATTTATTGTGGGGCATTGCCCCAGTCATTTCAGGATTTTGGAGACCCTGGAGGGATGAAATTACTTTAAGGGTGGAAGCTATTCCGGGGGTTCTCATAGTCATTCTGAAATGACTGAGGTTCAATGCTCCCTTGTTCCCTTGCTCCCCAATAAATCCGTTCATGATCGTCCTGTATAATACATACATTCACACATTAGTCTTAACATCATATCAAACCCAGCATAAGACAAAAATGCCGAAAGGCCATAAATCAATTTGGATAAAAGGCTTCGTGGTCCGGCTCCGAACCAGAGTCCGCCATTTAAAGAACCTAAATACAATATATCGAATGTGAGTCTTGACCTAATTAAACCTACATCTAATGAGACTTGAAAGTAAGTCAAATTAATTAGTCAAATAAGCAAAAAGCAAGTTCCTTGCATACATAGAGGATAAAAATAATAGACATTTTGGAGACCCTTACAATGGTCTCTGGCGTATTGATAAACTGAAGTCAAGCAAACCAGTTTAACTTAAAAGTATATAATGCACAATGTACCGTACCTTATGAACACTGTTAATATTGTTTTCATTCAAATATTTTTATTTTAAAGAGTCCAGAGAAATATTTCACGGCTCACCAGTTGAAAATACCTGATGTCTCCGTTGTACCCACTGGAGAAAAAGCGGCTTCAAACATGGCCAAAGGATAAAAAAATTATTCATTCATTACTAAAATTGCCATTAAAAAAAACTATGATTACTTGACAGTAACGTAACTAGAATTTTACGGGACCCCTTGCAAGGAACATATTAAGGCCCTTGTCCTAGGGCTCTTCTGGCAGCTTCCCAAACATGTATAATTTCAGCAACTTATTACCCAATGTAGAAACCGTAAATCAATGTGCAGAACAGTGTTGTCAAATTTCTAAAACGGAAATTCTCCCCAGACTACGTGCAAATTCCCATCTAGGCTAAAAGAAATTCACTCCGTTTTACCAACTCTGAGAAGGTTTTACAATCGATCCATTAAGTAATTTTATACGTCGCTTGTAAAGATTCCTGGATACCTGAGTCCCCCCAGGAACACGGGGTCTCGCGGTATTATAGTTACCCCACTGCTACTTAACATTTCTATAATTTCTACTTCATAAAATGTTTTAGTGGTTGTAAAAGTATTAAAAGATTATCAACTTTCTTTGTTTCGCGGTACACCTTATTATGTGTACAGCGGCACACTTTTCATCGTCCCAACATTTCGTTTGCTCTCCAAATCCTATGGCATTTCATGTCCATAGCAATAAGAAGACATTGTAAACATAAATGAAAACTGTTTAAAACACATTTATAAACAGTTCTTTCATCTAAAATACCATAAAAAGCAGAAAATATTTTATTTCAGCTATTTTTTTTGTATATATAAATTACATGGCTAAACATTACAGTTGGGGTGGTCATACTCGACAAAATAAATATATCGCAACAGTAACCACAAGTAAATATTACGAGCGCTCTATGCTCTTGTTTATAACCTACAAATTAAACTCGATAAACTATTCAACGAACGGAATTATTAAATGTTACACAGTAATAAGCGATTTTCAAAAAATGAACGCTGTGATTGCTAAGGCTCAGAGAACCACGTGATAGTACTATAATACCATTGAGTAAATGGTAATACATAGTATTAACCACGCAGTCCATATGCGCAGCCTTTATTTTTCAATAGAGCACTGGCTACCTACCATGTTATTTTACGCTCTATAACATAACTGTTATGCAAGACAACATACGTACTTAGGATAGGTTTTTTGACACGGACAAAACGGGAAAAATTATAAGGTCCTTCATTGTTAGTAATAATTCGTGATATTCTATAAAGGGTTCTCAATAGAAAGCAGCGTAAACACTTTGTTTCACTTCTTCCAAATTCTATTAGTAAAAAAATCAGAAATGTTTGTCTTAAATAATAATCACTATATGCATTTGTTTTGAGCTTGAAGCTGGATGATGGTCTTCGTTTAATCTTTTCCGTCACGAGTTTACTGGTAACCTCATGCATATAACTTCTGAAATTTAAAAAAAAAAATGTTTTCTTTTATTCCTCGTCTCCCATTTGGTAGTCTTCTAAGACGTTTTATTTTTAATTTTTAATTTTAATTACGGCCTTTAGGCATCTAAAACTCAGGCCGGAATAGGAGAGAGGAAAGGTGGCGACCAGGGCCTAAGTAGAAGGTAATACCGGCATTTACCTGGCGTGACTGAGGAGAAAGCCATGCGGAAACCTCAGTGAGGATGTTAGGCCACTGGGATTGAACCCAGGATCTTCCGAATGCTATGCTAACGCTCTACCACTGAGCCACGGCCTCTAGGACGATTTTTGTCTAGAAAATTCAATAGAGAGCACTTGCCATTTTTCCTGTTCTTCTAAGTACATGACATACTTTTCAATCGTAACTACATCTTCTGTTTTTTTCTTTCTAGCATACATCTTTTACTCTCTCCGCTGCTGTTTGTCACTTCAATGTTGAGGAATTTCAGTCTTACAACTTACAGGAAAGATATATTTTATCTCTGAAACATATGCGTATAGCTTGTAAGAGAGGGAATTTGCCATTATATCTGTTTCGTATTCAAAAGGGAAAAGTAAGACATCTAATTTGTTTTTTAAATATAAATATTGATTACTTTTGATAGACCCTACATCCTTGTGGTGAGGTAATACTTTTTGGTTTTCAATTTGTGACATAAGAAGGGAAAACTGTTTGGTTTTTAAGGGTCCGGTACTTGATTTCTTCAACTATTACTGAAGAAGATCGCATTCAAGCTTTTCATTAACTTGTTTCGAAAAGACTATCGAAGTATTCTACTTACCACTTTTCCTCTCCACTTTTTCTGCTGTTCTCTTTCTCGTCTCTTGATTCGCTCTGCTTTTCTTCTCTTTCCTCTCTTTGATCTCTCCACTTCGCCGTTTCTTAACTGTCTTTATCTCTCTACTATGGCACATTCGTTATATCTTAGTAATTTATTTTTGCTAAAACAAAAAAACAACAAGAAACCAAATTATTAAACTTGGATTGCAAATAAGCCTTTTTTTTTATTATTATTAAAAATTGTCCGAATATACTATTTACATAAAAATTGTATCTTTTACCTTAAGATACCAAAAGACGAAATTTGACCTTCAATGACATTGAATAAACGGCGATTTTCAGGTGGCTTTGCCCCAAAAGAAGATATCTGACCTTGAATAGTGAAAAAAAAAAAAAAATAAATTCAGTGAACGTCGATTTTTTTTTCAGATGGCTTCACGCCAAACTGACCTTGAACGACATTGAGTGAACAGCGATTTTCATATGAGCTACGCCAAAAGAAGATATCTGATCTTGAATAGACTTGAAGTGAACGGTGATTTTCAGATGGCCAAAGACTAAAAGAGTAAATCTGACCTTGAGAGGCATAGAATGAATGGCTTTTCGCAGATTGTAATACGCCGAATGAAGACATCTGACCTTGAATAGTCCTTAGTGAACGACGACTGTCAAATGAGAGGCTGACAAAGGTTTAATTTGTTCTTGTCATTGTTAACATCCTCGTGGCAACTTAAATTCTTATTCATATTAGGATTATCTTCCGATGCCACCGGAAAGAAAATGGTAACTTCTTTCCGGTGGTAGTTTTTTGAAATCTAACTTTTTTTTAATAGATTGTTTCATGATTATGTGTTCTTTTTGCCAATAAATTTGTTTTTATCAGAAATCGGATTAAGGGTATGGTCGGATCACAAGAAACGTCAGATTATCAGAAAACCGAAAATCATGAAGAACAGTATTTCTTCGACTGACGCTGAAAAATGACTCTGTTAGCGGCACTCTATGTATACATCTAGTTTCGGATCTAGCAAACTATAAGCCTGATTTTGATGCTTGAACTTTCATTTGAAAGCTCTTTGTCATATTAAAACAAAGAAAAAAAACTGGGTCGGTAAGGCCTCCCTCGAACCCCCTAGGACGGTGCGAAAAAAAAAATCAAAATTTCACATTTCTGATGATGCAGGAACTTGAGGAATCTTAATATATGCTTCAATATTTTTCAAACGGTGTATCGCACGTCAAAATCGGCGAAGCGGTTCAAAAGTTACTACTTTTTTTTGTTTAGCCGAATCACAGAATTTTCCCAAATGATAGAAAAGATTATATGTTATTCTGTCTGTCTTTTTTTATGCCCCAAATGGGTGGTATCCGGGGGGTCAATTGCGCGCCCCCATCAACCTTTTGTATGAAGACTATGCACTTCTTTTTTTAACAGACAGCCTTAAAAAATAAGTTATATAAATCCTTAGTATGATCCAGTCAGTATAAAAATCCTTTCGGGGTAAAAGGAAGAGTGACGCAAGAATTTTACTCACAAAAGAAGTGATATCCATTTTGCGAGTGATTTTCTTTGTGTCATTATGGGGGAAGGGAGGATACTAACTAAATCTCTTAATTTTATTAGAAAGGAAAGAATTCCGCCATAGTGACACAAAGAAAATCATTCGCAAAATGGATATCACTTCTTTCATGAGTAGAATTCTTGCATCACTCTTCCCTTTACTCCGAAAGGGTTTTTATACTGATATTTAATACAATACAGTAAATATCAAAGGAATTTATTTGATAGTTATGAGAAACTGTGAATTTATTAAGTGGTTTGTAATAAAACTCAATCTGGTAATTCTGTTACACTAGTACACTACACGGAAAACCGATTTTCTACACACACAAGAAAAACTGTACACGTTGTCAAAATTCACTGCTTCAGTGGCTTTAACAATAAAGACTTGTAAAGCAAAGCATCAGAATGCACACCGGTCAAGTGTCACCAGCTAAATTGATTCAAAATGTATGTATAGTGTTCAAGGATAAGTACAGACATCCACCACCTGCGTCCCGGTCGAAGTATGCGAGAAGTCGAACCATCCGAGATCGGATTACCGTGGGTTTACTGTATTTTAATTTTGGAAATATGTGGTATGCTAGTACTATTTAATTACACAAATGTTTAATATATCAGAAGGGTAACATGCATTCCAATACGTCGTTGCATTACGACATAAATTTAATCTACATTTCTTTTTATAATTCAAGTTTATTCTCAATGTAGTCTGCTTATACTTATATCTATTCATAAATTGTTAAGTTTTGGCTCTCCGGTAGACGTTGAACGGCTTACTTAGTATTTTTAATTCCATGTAGGTCTGTACATATCTACAGACATATTTAGCCTTTCAGTTATCTCTTATCCCGCCGGGATCCATTGAACGCAGTGGTTCAGACTTCAGAGCAAACTTTACCTAAATCTACAGGACTTTAGAGGCGCACTAGCTCATTTAGGACGTTAATAACAATTCACTCACTCAATCATCACTTAATGTTTTTGGATTCTTCATGTATGTCAGACGTCTAATTGCTTAGCGTTATAGAAAAACTAATGGAAAGGTAGGTGGCCTATAGGGACAAGTGATTCTAACTACTAGGAATCTGGGACTCGTAGGGGACTCGCGTGCTTCTGTATGATTATGTGATATGGCAATCCTAAGTTGTTGTTGTTTTTAAATTGTAGTCTCGTCCAATAGTCGCCGTTTAGTGAAGACTATTCAAGATTAGATTTCTTCTTTCAGCGTATTGTAATCGGAAAAACACCAATTACTCTATACCGCTCAAGGTCAAATTTACTCTTTCAGCCTTTTGCCATTTAAAAACCGCCGTTCACTCAATGTTATTCAAGGACAGATTTCTTCTTTTGGCGTAAAGTCATCTGAAAATCGCTGTTCACTCAA
>JAGDQP010003477.1:77050-92063 GCA_022664845.1 Lepisma saccharinum | reverse complement strand
TTTAACATCTTTTTTCTTACAGAACCTCAAAATCGCTGATTTCGCAATAAACTCTTGTTCCTGTATAGCATGCTGACGTTTTGTGACACGCGGAACTCGGCTGCATGCACTGCCGTACGTGTTGATACTCCCCTCGATTCGCTCGCGTCGCTGCGCCAAGAATCCCACGGCAGGCCGCGCATCGAACTTGAGGAGTTTGGAGGAACTGCGTCTTTTTATCACAACCAGAATCTGCAGTGCACTGCGCCACATGATGCAGATATTCCCTCATACTCCAGAGCGCTGCGTCCGAATGGGGAAACTTCCACATTCTGCCTGTATAACATGCTCCTGGCAGTGCTAACGTTTGTGACGAGTAAAACTTGGTGGGACACGCAGGAGTATTGGAAGTTGGCGCGAGGAACTAGGCTCATCCATATTCCATTTCACCACTTTTTAAGGTTGAAGGAGTTGACTGGACAGTTTGCACCCCTGGTGCTTTTGCTCGTATTTCGCAGCTTTTTACACTTGTGTAATGTATATACTCGCTTCGCCTCATTGGGGCGCTGCCCCCAGAATTCCAAGATGGCCTCGCTGGGGCGCACCTCTTTATCGCAATCAGGCTCCAGCTGGGAACTGTAACCTAGTAGGGGAGACGAGCCGAATTTATTCTAACCTACTCGTAATGGTACACCTTCATACCAAATTTCGTTTCTCTAGCTTCAGTCGTTATAAAGTGGGTTTTAGGCGGGCATTTTGGATAAAAGATGGACACATTTTTAACGTTTTCTTATATTTTCGTGACATACTCGTGATGATACACTGTCATACCAAATTTCATTTCTCTATCTCGAACGATGTGAAAAATGGTATTTCAGCTGCCATTTTGAATCAAAGATGGTGAATTTTTTAAAACGTTGTTATGTTTTCCTAAACTACTTTTGATAATACATCATTATGCCAAATTTCGTATCTCTGGCTCAAGCAGTTGTAAAATGGATTGATGACGCCCGCCATTTTGGATCCAAGATGGCGTCTTTAGAGATATTTTGTAATATTTTCATAATCTACAAATAATGTTGTACTGTCAAACTAAATTTCATTATTCTAGCGGCAGCCGTTTAGGCTGTGTATTCTTTGAAATTTTAGGTTTGGCGGCCATTTTGAATCCAAGATGGCGACCTTTTCAAAATGTCGGAATTTTTCCTTTATCTACTTATCATCCTCTACCTTCACACCAAATTTCATGTTTCTAGCTTACTCCAAACACCCTAAACAATATGATGAGTGAGTCAGTCAGTCAGTCAGTCAGTGAGCGAGTGAGTGAGTGAGTGAGTCAGTTAGCCTAAAATGTGCAATTTCAGGGGTCCACAACTAGAACATAGTTTGAGATACGAATATGAAATTTTGTACATCTGCACATATTTACCATATCTCCTTAACGGCAAAAGCTCATATTCCTATCTTTGACATCTTTTTTCTTACGGGGCCCCCAAATCGTCGATTTTGCCATAAACTCTTGTTCCTGTATAACATGCTTCTGGCAGTGCTAACGTTTTCTGACGTGAAGAACTTGGCTCATGCACTGCCGTGCATGTTGATTATACTCTCGTTTACCAAATTCTAAGAACTAATGATAAGGTAATCAAGTTTATGTTTTGTTTTCTTTTGTAAGATATTCAAACTATTATAATTATTATAATTTTCGTCTAATTTAATATTTGGTGGTCACGAAGAAAGCTGATCTTGATTTTGAAGCCAAAACTTAAATTCGAAATCCTAGTTGGCATTTTAAAATAAAAAAAATCCAAAATGTTGCAGGCTCAAAATACTTTAAATTCGAAAAATCTTACGCTTTGTGTAAAATTTTGTATCAGGTGGTTTCGAAGCACGTTGGGCTGCCGCATGCAAAAGAACACAGTTTTGGGGCTTACGCCAATGCCGTATAGAACTCGATTCTGGTGTAAAATAGCTAATTCAAGGTTCCAAGATGACCACAGTCTAAGCGGTGTTTATTTTGTTATATGTAACACATTCCCGGCCTGAGCCAAAGCTACCTAAAGGTCTTAAAATAAAATACAAATTCAAATGTAACAAATTTCGTTAAACTTCAAATACAAACTTCTATATCGTGCTGGCTGCAGCCCAAAACGGTTCTATTTTTGAATATTTAAAACTAAAGCTAAGAAGATAAAACATTTATGAAATTATAAATGATTCTTTTGTTTTAAAAATTGCATAACATGTTAAAAAAAAAAAATATTTTAACATAGGGATTTTTTGACGTAATTCTAGGCATAAAAAATAAAGTGATTTAAATATGGACTGTAATCCAAGTTTCATCTCCCCGAAATGCGAAATAACAAGTTTCATGACTCACGTTGTACAAATAATATAGATTTCAGCTCCAGTTCCGAATGTACTGATATATAAACTTTAAACGTTTTGTTTTGGATACTTAGAACAAAGAAAAAAAAAATGTTGGATGACTGGCATCTTGTGCGTTTAACCGCCATATTGAACCCAATATGACGGCTACCAGAATGCAACAGTGAAGGAAAATTTTCTGGTTTTCTTAATAGCCATCAAGAATACAGTCTTGGTATCTTAGGAAATAATAAGCACCATTAGCTCTATTATTTTGTAAGTAAGGGAAAGTTTGAAAAAACGGGAAGGTTGGTTAGAACGGGAAGGTGTGCCCACCAGCTCAGACTGATGGTGCCATCTAGCAGGTGGGAGTTGAGTTACTTTCTGGATGCACCACAGAGGCAGTTGCGTCAGTTGTGGTGGTGATTTCATGAATAGCTTGTCTTCGTGTAGAGTTACACCCTAAAAAAATTATAGTAGATATAACGATATTATGGTCAACTCAAACCGGAGGACCCCATGCAGGGGACAAGCGGTCCCCACCAAGCAAACATCCAGGAAATCCACCAAAGCAATTTGAACTTTATTTAAACTTACACTTTATTTTTGGTTAGCTGTTATTATTATAATGGGAGATAACTGGTTAAGTGTGGGTAGGAAGAGGGAAGTGATCTAAGGATATCCGTTGTTGTTAAAATATTGAAGACATAAAATATCCTTGTTTGTTGGCATGTCAATAAGTGGAGATTGTTTGATACTTTGTATTAAAATGAAGTTTGAATTTTGAATGATTAATTTTGAATGCGTATTTGTGTGAGTTTGCAGATGAAGAATTCTCTTGTGACATAGATTTCAATGTTCTTTGTCTGTTTGATGATTTGTCCGGTACAATTTCAGTTTGTTTGTTGTAGATTGTTTAGAAGATTTATTTTCTTGGTTCGGAACAAGAGTTATTTTTTGGCTATCAGTTGTTATGTTAATTCGTTTAGTGTTTTCTTTATTTGTGAGCTGTACACATTCTAAGCGTTCATCTTCTTCTAAACTCTTCCGTATATCTATACCACGCTGGACACCATTATTTATTTTTTGCCTTCATCTTTTCATCCGTTAGAAAGGATCTAAAAGGATTGGTTTGAATCATTGGATTTAATACGAAGGTACTGTGTACCCGGCCTGTGCAATTAAATGTTTTTGGAAATGTATTTATCAGGAGGTTCTTTAGCTGTGAGATTAATCGGAGTTTTGGTGTATTGTGATGAGACAGTTGTTAGAGAGATTTGAGGAGAAGGAGGAATATTTCGATTAGGTGAGGAAGAGGAATCTTAAGTATGCTTAGAGGCAGAGTCTTCAACTTCGTCTTTTCCTTGGATTGTAGATAGAAGTGATTGAATGCATTGATCAGTTTCCTATACGCTGGAAATGGAGATATTATCTGATGTTTGGTCTATATCTTTATCTTCCGAGGAGGAAATATCTTATTGTATTTTGTTTTTATATGGTTTCCCCTTCGCATTACTATCCCTTGATTTCTTTGCAAGCAGATTGTGCTGACTGGTTGACGTTTCTGTCTTCTTTTTAAGAAAATCATCTTTGGCTAGAGTTTCTTTTGTTTTCGGTGTATCATTTTCTCTTTTTTTTTTCAAGGAATCATCTTTGGTTGGAGTTTCTTTTGTTTTAGAAGTACTTTGTTCTTACTTGGTTCTGGTGAGAGACTTTTCTTCTTTCTGGATTTGCTCGAACGTCTACCTCGGCCCATGTTGAATAGAAATCTGGACTGGGAATGAATACGAATAAGAAAGAAAAATGGTAGTTATTGTTTACTGGAATACTATAAGGAACACAGTCCCTTTTTCATCCCTGCCGAACCTATACGAAACCTAGCAGTCAACCCCTGACGTATGGAAAAAGTTACAATGACCGTGGCCCTAAAAGTGTCTTTGACGCAGCATATCTGAATTGACTATACATTTATGTTTATTTGCTCAGGAAAGCTTTAATTGTAACCTATCGTATCTAATCACTTGGGGAGTTTTCTTTGATTAATTATTTCTTTGTAAATGCCTTTTTAGAACAGTTTGTGACCATCCGGAGAACGTTAGTCGTAGATCTTTTCCGTGTGAGTTCCAACGCTGCTATATGGCTGTAAACGAATCCCTTTGCTACCACTTGTAATATACGACTCACACTAATATCTGCAAGAATAAATATTCATGTGGCATTCTTTCCAAATCCCTTTAAGCAAATTCATTAAACTTATGTCAGTATATAAAAACAATAATCCTACGTTTAATTGGAAAAGTATAACCCGATTGTATAAGAACAATAAACCTTCAGTGTCTAAGTTTTTCTTTTTTGAAAACAGTGCCATCTGTTGACCACAACCATAAACAGCACAAATACACATTTTCTTAACGCCAATAGAAATATGTGTACATTTCTTCACACATTTAAATATTAATATTATTATATTAATCATCATCTGCATCATCACAATTATCATCGAGAACTCATCATAAAGATCAAAGATGGTGCGTTTGCAGTGACTTTTCACTTTCTCTGTTGTGGCGATAAATATGGCAACCTAAGTTTCTTTTTCATCCCATAACAAGAAGTATGATAAAGGTGTACGCATGCGCAAGACATTAATCTTTGAATATAGTTGAGTCAACAATAGTTTATGGTTAGTTCTGTCCTAACAAATCAGTATTGTTAATAATATGGTTAAAAATATGGTAAATTTAACAATACTCAATTAAGAAGGCTGAATCAACATTTATTGTAACTCCTGACACGTCACACATCGTAACTATAACCATATTTTTCATTACGACAATTATTGAAAAATTTCTTAACAATACTCGTATTGTCTCTGTAACCCCAGCATTTTTTAGAATGTAGTTCCAAAAAATGTAGGGTTTCTCTACACTTCGATTAATTTTAACATCAAGTTTGTTGCTCGATCGTAGACTTATTAAACCAGGACTACAAAATACAATACCTCGCCTTATTTTACAATTATTTTTGTGTAAAAAATTAATACTTTTTCCATCTTGTGCAATTTGCTGAGCAGAGTCAGTTTGAAATCCTAAATCTTAGGCAGTTGGACAAAATGGGGCGCTACTTGTGTGGAGATTCTAAGATATTTTCTGAAACAATTAAATCTGTTTTACATAACGATTGAAAGAGGCATTCATTCTCTTGGAAATGATTAAAACTATTGTGCATTTTTTTTGTATAAGGTATCAAAACATAAATTACGTTATTCATCTATCTTTCACAGTGGTTTATTGATTGAAACCTTATCTCCCTTTATTATTAGCACTGCTCTTATAGCTTCTGCACTCATAAACAGAGATTATAGGTAGGTTTATGCTAATGATTTTCAATGTGTGATGAATTTACAATTGATTTAAATGACTACCCCATTTTATCATACCGGTTGGACAAAACGGGGAAACTGACTTTTTGTTTTTGGAAAATGCAATTTCGAGGAGAAACAAAAACAACATTGAAATATTTAACTATGTTCGTGTATAGTAGAAGAATAAAAGTTTCTTTTGAGCTGAAAAGCATTCTGGCTAGTTGCCTACTATAGACGCTATAGTCAATTAAATCTACATCTGACCGTTTTGCCCAACTTTCCCCTACACAATTTCCTCTAAAGCATTAGATAGCGTTTCACAACTATGACAATCTTTATTATACATGATGCACTAACAGCCAAAGTACCTAGTAACTATCACCGTCATGTGAATCAAAGTATAATAATTTCCAATACGTCCAAAATTATTTAGTTGTGATGTTACAGATTGGATGCTGGTTAATCAGTAAATTGGTATTTCAAGCGTGAAAAACACGTTATTTTTTTGTATAGTAGAGAATGTTTAATCAGCCATGGATAGCTAATACGATTGAAATGCTCTACTGTTTAAAGGCTAGAACATTCATTTTGTTTGACTGAATTGTTATTAACGCCTAACAGTGTGTGTAATCTGCAGTAGCTTGTATAAAAGACAGAAAAACCTACCGCATATATGAAGTGGAGCGGGTCAGACAATTAATAAAGGAAAATCAACATTATTATGATTCCACACTCGGAATTTCCGGTCGTTTTTTTTAAGTCAATTCTTTACATATGATCTACCTTCCAATTCGACAGAGCGTAATATTTCAAACAGAACATTTGATCAACCCTTATCCCAGCTGCCAGCCGGGTGGCTGAGCGGTCTGCGGAGAAAGGCCATCGGCTCGAAGGTCCCGGGTTCGAGTCCCGGCATGGGTGTGGATTTTAACAGCTAAAGGCGAATTGTGACGGGCAAAAGCCCAAAGTTACTACTACACTGGCCCATATAAAAATGAAGTTTTACCTTATCCCAGTTCTTTGCTTATCCAATCTCAAAATGGGTTTCGTCATTGCAACAACTTCTTTCGAACTTGCTATGCTAAACTATGTTCTCTTCGCAACTCTGTTCATCACTCTTCAGAACATATTTTTGTTCTCATAGCTGCTTCTTTCACCGTTGCTATGCTGAGACTCCTTTTATGCACCGGCGCTCTTACACGCGTAATGAGAGAAGCACAAACAGTGAGTTCTCTAAAACCATGCAACCAAATGAGTCCTTTTCTGCAACTACGTTGACGTAAATCTGTTGTAGCGTACTCTAGATCATGCATTTATGTTTTAGACAACGCGAGTCGTTTGTTTACATAATCATTCATAATACAATCAGCTTATTTTTTGTTTCTGCCGAAGAAGTCAAGTGTTGCCAGGCGTTCCAGTTGCTCAGAGACTTACTACCGCATGCTTAAAATACTCTGGCAACACTACCTTCTATTTTATTCTTCTTTTTCTTTTTCATCTTCTTCTTTTTTGCTCCCAGCTACTCCCGTGACAAAAGCATGCTCAGTGTATTATCAGTGTTTATGTAAATAAAGGACTCGTGTAACGTTTGCCTTCTTGTACGTGCGTAGGAGCGCTGGGGCATAAAAGCAGTCTAAGAGCTAGATATTTTAAATTGGTGTTACTAAATCTACGTTTAAGTAGAAAGTCTTGTTTTCGAACGGTGTTTCATGGTGAATGTTATTTAGTATATTTTCTCTTAATCAGACCAGAAAATGCCGTGATGCTATCTTGATTGTTTCTAACACGGAAGGGGATATGATAGAGAGATGTTGTGAACTATTGGCAACATTGTTAATCCAGTGGATAATTAATGCAAGAACCCACCGCAGCAACGGGTGGGCATATCATCTACTAATAATATATTTGAAAACAGGACAGGTAAAAAACAAACTAATGTTCGTGACCTTGTTTGTGAAGCCAAGAGGACGCATCCGTTTTGATCCTTGTCAACAACTGATTATCATATCAAAAAAATGTCTAAATGTCATTTCTCTGTGATGAATGGCCTTGGCAAATGTCAACAAGGAGGAAGAGGATGAATGGATGTGATGAAGAAAGAAAAAGAAACTTCTTACATAAACATATCAACGAATGCGACAAGTCCCTCCCTCTGCTTTGACCGCCTTGGCACTTTGACCACGAAAAGAAAACAGGCAATGATATGTAATTTCCTGAACCAGACTGAAAATCATGAGAAAAGAAATGAAATTAAAAAAAAAAAAGGTCTTGATATGTTAGTTTTGGCTTTAAGAAAATGAAATTTTGCCATGTAATATTTTTTCTTCTGAAGAAATAAGAACAAAACACGGAAAGTTCTTTTCTGAGTTTCAAAGAACGTCAAAGTTTGTTGATATTAAAGCGCTCAAATCGAAAGTGATCTAGTTGCAGGGCTACCAGATTATTTCCAGAGTAGGATATTTTCTTTAGCTTTAAAGAAAAGGAGCACAAACTGAGAATATTTTAAATTTAAGATCCAAAACAGAAATTTCGTGGAAGATAAGAATGCTTTGATTTTTAGATAGACTAGTGTACGCTTTGAAGTTTTCTCCTGTATCTTCGCATCAAATAATAAAAATATAATAAAAATAAAAAATGGACTAACAATAGATATTTTGATCAATAACATTTTGTTGGGTTTACGAGAATATGGGGAATAAGTATAATTCAACCAAACTCTTAGCACGATATGTTGTGTAGTTCTTAATTCGAATACAAAACACTCCGTGTCAAAACAAAAGCCAAGTTTCCAAGCAGTACAAAAGATAGGTGTTACAGCATATGGAAGTTTTTATATATAAAACTGGCCAAGTTCTTTCCCAGGGCTGGTGGGGTTTATTGGTATGTTATTCTTTGTACAAATCCAATCAACAACCTGCACCTTTTGTCCGTTCACTAATCACCAATTTGTCCATTCACTCTTGTAATGCTTGAGTTGCAGACAAAAATAAATTAAACGTAGTCAGCACACAAAGGAGGACAGTTCAATGGATTTTAAAAAAAGAAAGCAGGACAGAATAAGATAAAATCTAGGACAGCGTCCCGCAAACTGTTGTCCAGACGCAGGGTAGTCCGTTGAACCTACCAACTAATAAAACTGGTCCGCACTAGAAAATAGTTTGCGGTACGCTGATCTAGGATATGTCTTCATAAAGTAGGGATGTCTTCCTAAACAAGAATGTCCTCCTAAGCAATGACATGATCTCGAAAACAAGTACACTTTCTTCCAAACCAGGGCGTGTAATACTAAACTAAGACATGCCCTTTTAAAGGAGGATATGCCCTCCTAAACTGCGATGTGTTCTACTAAGATATGACATGTTCTAAACTAGAGCATGCCCTCCTGTAGTCATAAACGAGGAAAGCCAGTAAGCCTACTAATACTATTAATAGTGAGATAAAGTGCTTTGTTAGCTCAAATCGAAAAGATAACTACCTCCAAACACTTGAATTTGACCTCAAAGCATATAAAAAGTATTGCAAGTACACTCGTCAAAACATAATGTGCACCTTCAACAGAGATGTACAGTTAAAGAAGGCATGTACAATATGTTGTTTGATTTCAAACAGTGTTTAAGACAACGAACCCTTGACAAATTAAAAAAGTTCATGACGTTTAGCCATTTCATCGATTTTCCATACGAGTTTTATACCAACCGCTGTTGTGCTACACATTTTTCTTGGAATATGTCAAACCAGAGCTTTCTACAGTAGAAGGCCAGACGGTACTATGTGGCAACGCAGCATCATGTGAAGCCTGCTGGCTGATGTAGTACGTCGTCTGCTGTGTTAACTATGACCGGGAACTTATGAATGGGTTCTAATAAATCGCACGCAAACTGTTGGGTGTAAAACATTTTGTGAAATATGTTGAATGTGATTTCAGATTCATTCTCTTCTTGCGAGGAGGATGATAAAATGTTTTTAGAATACTTAAATTCGAGGCACATTCCATGAATCCGGAGACATCCAAACTATTTTGAAAACTTGGAATGATGTTGATTTCTTTACAAGGTTCAGACTTACGAAAGAGGCCGTGAAAGAAATAGTTTCTCAAATTGATGACATCTTGGAAACACCTACTAGCAGTCACACTTTTCATGCTATTTACTATTTTCTGTCATAACTACTACGTATGTTTTATCGTGGGAGCTGCTCCATTGTAATCGCTTGACGGCTCTTGCAATCCGAATTCCCCCTTGTACGGAACATTAAAGTGAGCGGAGGACCAGATGGTCACTTGATCCTCCGTTCGGTTGCGCGCTGCTGCCATATTGAAAGGGAAAAAAAGGAGCTAGATATTGCATGCCAAAATTCCTTCTTCACTTGGGAGTTGGGACAAATGTGTAGAATTGATCACGTGTTGAAAGTTTAAAACAGTGATTCCGCCAGATCCCCCTGTAAGGGCGTTTACCCCAAAGTATAGACAACACCCCGTCGAACATTAAAATGTTTGCTGTGAAAAATCGAGAGAAACCGTACAATACTTCACTTACACCCTCCCAATTTTGACTTTACACCTCCCAAACTGAAAATCCTGGCGGAAACACTGGTTTAAAATGAACGACTGTGCCGAAGTATTTGAATATAAGTATTTGAATAGTTTAAGATTTGATTTCACATTATGTTATCGACATTGTACCATGTTTTGAGTGATATATCTTCAAAATCATTGAATAATTTAAACTTCACACTGGGAAAATATTGTTGGTTGGATTTCCTCAATGGGCTTCCATGTAGATATTAATAGATGAGAGGGTTACATATGAGTATTTTATTTAAGAATACTAAGATTAAGAACTCTTATAATTATTTGAAGTGTTTTTAGAACTTCAAATACGTAACGTTGTCAAGGCTCACGACTTAGGTAGTTATTCATAGATCCTGTATAACACTATTTAGTGATTCATAGTTCATGAGACTGATTTATCTTGCAAAAACTTCCAGAATAACCTGCAGAATTGAGATCATCCTTCGAATAGCCTGCTGTTATTTTATGCCGAATACCTACAAGTATGGGGATCCTACGCATACATCTATCTTCATCCATGTTTCTTTTTCCCTTATTCACTACGCATCAAACTACCAATACTCACTCACATTACGCGCGGAGGGTTTTCAGCTGGTTCCAGAGTTTGGGTGACATCCGTGGTTAAAATTTTAAACACTTATTTAATTCGGATAAGTGTGCATAACGGAAGTGAACGGGACATAGCATAACGGAACGGAACGGAGGACCATTGAATTCGGAAAGGATTTAAGTTCAATTATTAACGTAGCATGCTGAATCTTAAGATATATATTTTAAAAAAAGTGAGAAAGTTGAGTATAGGAACCGTGAAGTTATAACAATAGAGCAGTCTCACTGGATTTCCATCAATTTTGTAACATTCAGACTACGATACTTCGTTTTATTAACTGGAAGAAGGCGAGGACGAGAAGGTTCAAGATCTCTGGTCCGCCTATGTATTTTAATAGTTACTAAGTCAACCCTTTACAGATGTGTTTATTACCTTATTTAGACATTATTTACACAACATTGAAATCTTTTATCACGCTACATAGGTAGAAATAACCTTTCTCAAACATTACTTTGGTGAATTCATCTAGAGGGTCTAGAAATGGAGATCAGCTAAAATTTGGAATACACAGTAAGAACGTCCACAGTTAGCCCTTTCTGGTGGAGTTTACGAGACGTACTTCAAAAGGTACTTTTATAGAAAAGTTCTTTGTAGATGTAGACTATACAATTAAGAGTTAATTTCTCGGCTCATAGTAGTTGAATATTTCTTACATAAAGAACATTCAAATTAATTCGTCCCCTTGTACAAAGCATATAAAGTGATTTGTTACTCCTATGAATGCGCCTCGTAAATTTAGACTTACGCATTGCAAAATTAAAGAGACCTACGTAAATAGTAGATTTAATTGCTCATAGTTCTACATATCAAACGTTACAACAAAAATATATCCGAAAACATATTTCTACATCAGAAAGAGATGATAGGGTTAACACATGGTCGTCTTTCTTAGCTCATCACATTATAAATATCAAAACTTATTTATTCTTTTTTAACATATTACGTACCTCCAATTGATCCTCTTCTACTTAAGACTCCAAAATCATTCGACCAACATTTAAAAAAACAAGACTATCAGCGATAATTTGGACATATTTCCTACAAAGTTATTTAAATACACGCCATGATACCCGCTCAGTCAGCGGTCTGGGCAATGTTGCCATTTTTCAATACTCCGGCCTTCTACTGTAGAGAGGCTCTGGTCAAACCCAAGCGGAACAATAACGTGGATATCGATCATGGTTGGCCCAGTCCTGTACTGCTTGAGTGCTTGGGAAAAGCAACCTCATATCGTCAATGCATATCAAACTGAAATGATAAATGTTACAGCCCCGTCATAGTGCAACATCATATTTATGTTCTTTTCATACGACTTATCTAGTGAACGCCAGTGGCGGCTCGTTAGACAAATAATGTGTGAAGTACTACCAAAATCCATCAACACGTTCCCACTATAAACATTTGTTCTTTAACATTTATCCTGGGATTTCCTGGCTTAGACAGGATCTTGATAATTCCACTGTCAGATCTTAGATGACGTTGACTGACTTTCTGGCCCAATTAATACTTATTAATGCCTATTTAGTTAACGCATCAAAATAATAAGTGAAGCTGAACTTTACCAGCTTCATCTGATGAGCCGCCACTGCTAAACACACTGCTGCAACACTTCTTTTGTTCAAAATATGACATAGATGTCTCCACTAGGCGTAGAAGACAAAGATGTTGTATGATACGTAAAATATATCCTGAAACTGGAATAAAAATAGACATTAATCATTCGAGAAAATCATTTTTTTTAAATAGAAAAACGAAGAATCATTTACACTCCCTCTGGGTTTTCGTGTATATAATACGGAGTTATTTTATCATAAACTCTTTGGAAACATTACATATTTAGGTTACAGGATAGCTTCCCATTAATTTAGGACCTTCTAAGCATAATTAACTTTTGGTGAATTCAGACACTGTCTGGCTTTGTGTTTCCCTCTCTCAAAACGTATCTACTCTTATCCATGTCTGTCCTTCCTCTCTCCTTCTCTCTCTCTCTCTCTGAGTAGGCCCCCTATATGTTCATATCCTTTCCGTCCTTTCTTCCTTAATGAAACGCTGACTCGCTGAAAATGTTCATACACTACGCCAGAATGTTCGCTAAGGTGGAAAGATAATGTCATATTCTTTCTTTATGTCAAGGCTGATTTCCAAACAAAAATTCAGAACTCTTGTACATACACATACATTTTTTTTTAAATTCTTAACTAAAATATCCCTTATGCTGTTCATAGTTTTAAAACTAATTTCAGATTGAGATAATGTTTACATTAATCACTTCCCTATTCAGCTTTTTACTCAGTTATGTTCGTTGCCATGGTGTAAGTCTTGGTGGATCTGCTTCCATTGGCGCCTTTGCTATTATACAACCCGATCTACCATAGTTTAATATTTGAGCATATAACTACTAAAATGGAATGAAGGAATTTGTTTCTCTGGATGTTTTATTAACGTCCTAAATGAACTTGTGAACTTCCAAGGACAGGGCCTGAAAGTTTTTAAAGTGGGCTTCGAATCACTTAGTTTAATGGATCACCACGAAACTGGAAACTTGGACCAAATACACATAAAGCGGTAGCACTATCCATTCAGCCAACCCAGAACCATGAGGGAACCTTGTGTGAAATGTTCAATGTGTTAAAGTCTAAATAAGTCTATATCATTTAATAGTGATATACAGTACATAGTAATGTCATCTTGAAAATAGACCACATTTTCTGATAAAGCTAAAGAAACAGCAAGAAAATGTTTCTTCAGACAACGAAAATAATCACGTAAACATGAGCTCAATGCGAGCATATATTATTTTCTCATAATTTAGTCTCATGGGTTCAAGTTCTAATACCAAACAGTCTGACAGATTTTTGTTACACTGTATTGTACTAGAGTCCGATTTTATAGAGTATTTGTTCGGGCTGGTAGGAAGAAAGGACAAGACACATGGATTGAATACTGTGAAAGCGGAATGAAAGTTACGATGTTACCAATTTTTCACCTCTCTTTCTACTCTGGGTGTTGGTGAGCATAGCTAAATCCTTAAGCCTCTTCTATTGATGATAGGGAAGACAACGCTTTTCTAGGCAACTTATTGACTCCCGCTGACGAATAATATGCTGAACGCTCTCTGCTAAAGTATACAATTGGACAGTAGTACCTCTGACGTTACGACTAAGACGTCAGTACGTATGCATAGCAAGAACTGTCTGTTCCTGTGATGGTAATTTTGGCCAGTGTCATTCCATTCCAAACGAAGTAACTTTTGAACCGGAAATACTGCGAAGTTAACGAACGTAATATATAGTACCAAGGTTGTACAGAAAGTACATGTAATACTAATTTGCGTATCACATTCAATAGACGAATGAACCCAATGAAAACTGAGCCAGTCTCAATCACTTGTTTGCCATACTCTGGATGAATTTCATCACGTTAGTACTAATCACTTTGTTTTCCTAAGCGTTTAAAATATAAAAATAGAACCTGTTCTTTCATATATAGTGTGGTATGTATCACACTTAAAGTCAAGAACGAAAAGACGATAACAGTCTACCCAATTTAAGTGTTTACATAATTAGTGAGTGAAATGCAAAAAGCAGGCAACTCCAAAAAATGAAATTGTTCAGGAGAGAAAAAACTGCTCCACAACTACAGGAGTTAACTGCTTTTTGCATGTCAGATGAAGAGGCGATCACCTTAGCAGGCTTGAGAGCGAGTGCACCTACTTCCTTTAACACATTAAATGTGAGTGTTTTTGAACAGTCAGTTAGCACCATCATCTCATTTTCACAAAAATAGGAGTAAACTGCTTTTGCATCTGGCCCTTCAACTATGACTCACCCTATAGAATCAACATACAATATGAATTTTCTAAAATACATAATATGAGCTAAACTTAAGGGAAATTTGAAAATTGAAAAAAGAAGGAAGAAGAAAAAGAAATGAACCAAGAAAAGAAGGGAGTAAATAGAAAAGCAAAGAAGAGAGGGGAATATAGAAGGAAAGAAGAAACGAAATAAGGTAACAAGAAAGGAAAGGATAAAAAAGTAAGTAAAGAAGGAAGGAAGTAGGGAAGAAAGAAAAGAAGGAATGAAGTAGGGAAGAAAGAAAAGGAGTAAGGAAGTACGGAAGGAAGATA
>JAGDQP010003477.1:51094-77040 GCA_022664845.1 Lepisma saccharinum | reverse complement strand
GGAAGGAAGCAGGGAAGGAAGAAGGGAAGTAAGGAAGGAAGAAGGGAAGAAAGAAAAGAAGGAAGGAAGTAGGGAAGGAAGAAAAGAAGTAAGGAAGTAGGGAAGGAAGAAAAGAAGAAAGGAAGTAGGGGAAGGAAGAAAAGAAGAAAGAAATTAGGGAAAGAAGAAAAGAAGGAAAGTAAGAGAATGATCGATACTCTTAAAAGAAAAAAAAGTAAATAAAGATAGGTGGAAAAAATAAAGGTTAAGCAAAGAGAAAAAATGAAAAAATGTATAAGCTTGAAAGTAGGAATGAAGGGAGTAAAGAAAAAAGAAAGAAGGAAGGAAGTGAGGAAAGAAATAATGAAGATGAGAGGAAAGAATTAAAGGGAGAAATAAAGATACATACATACACACACACACACATAAAGTGTCTTTGTTTGTATGAGAGTGAAAACAAGAAAGAAAGAATACGAGAGAGTGAAATGAAGAGATATGAAGAAACTAGAAAGTCTCTGCACCTGTTAAACAACTTCGCATGAGAAAATCCTCAAAGTAAGTTTACAATGTTAAACACTAAAGTTATTTGACAATTACCAAAAACTTCATAAGTTTAAGAAAGAACATTTAAAAAAAATCTAAAGTAAGCCTTGTGCGATAGAACAACATAAACTGTATAACAGCCAATCCAATTTTCGTGTCTCTTTTTTTCAGAGGAAACAATTTGTTTCCGGAATTTTGTCTCGGAAGGAAATGAAAACTGAAACCTCACACGCAATGTGGGTAACTTTGCAATTCTTCTTCAACAGACTTGTTTCCATTCTTTGTCAATAAAATTATTATTTTATTTTTGTTTTCTGTTCTTTTCTCGTCTCTTTCTACCTAAAGAAATCAAGTTAAGAGAGTAAGATCTGAGTTAAACAATTTTCTCCAAAATTCATCTTCCTTATAAAGAAAAACTATAAAAACTTTTAAAGACATACTTTCTTAAACAACTAAAAATAAAAAAAATAAAATGTTTATGCATGACTAAAACGAAAAGCATGCGGCGCGCTCTCATATGTAATCACTTTATAAACTCTTGAATTGGTGCATTTCTTTTTAATCATGCATAAACAAAATTAGTTACTTTTTACTTTTTAGTACGAATTGTTTAAGAATTTAAATTTAGTTTTTAATGCCTTTAGGCAACTTTGGCTCAGGCCAGATGGATGATGATGGGATGAATTGGTGGAATGAAGAAAGTGAGAGAATACAGGAGAACCTCGAGGAAACCCACGCATACGGTGTTTGTTCATCACAAAGCTAGCATGACATGAGCAGGGATCGAACTGACGATCCTTAACACAAAAGGTGAGCGCTCTATCAATTGAGCCACCGCGCCTCCGAATTGTTTAAGAAAAGTATGTATTTAAAAGTTTATTATTATTTATTTTTTTCGAATTATTTCGGTATTCGGATACTTTTTTCTCAAGCTAATATTTTGTGACCCCAAGTCTTAAAGTGGTCTACAAGCAGTCAAACGCAACATCGTTGCAAGCTAATATTTATTTTAGGATAAAGACCCACATTTGAATACTAAAATATGCTATTAAAATATATAAATAGATAGATATGTATGAAAGCAACAAAGGAATATTGTATCGTCACCCGACTTACGTCACGATGCACAATTTCATCATTGTATGACGTCGGGAAATGAGTTAAATTAACGTTGCAAGATTTGAGGACACCACGAACCATTGTAAACTAAAGAAAAGAATGTAATAATGATTAGCCGTATTGAAAAGTTGTGTGAAAGACAATTTGAAAAGATTAACCTCAGTTACAATAATCTTCCATCCTATATTATATTATGATCACTTCTGTTTCATTATTCAATTCATTTCTTTTGTAACTAAATAGTTGAAATACCCTGAGCGGAGATAAACAATCACGATTATTTGAGGAATTCAGAAAGTTAAGGGGTAGTATTCGGGACCGGAAGTAGTTGTGAGCAAAGCGCGCATGTGCGCCAAATGAAGTTAAGGAGAGAGTGTTGTACATGTTTGGTTCCTTCCAAGGGGTGCCAAAATCAGACTTTGCTCCCCTTGCAGAAATACAAGCTACGGCCCTGGGTATACGATATGTTTACTAAAAATACGTTAAAAAGTCATAATATAATGATGTTTGAATATGTCTACATGATCATATGCATAACAATAAAGTATGTGTATTGAGGAAAAAGTATTTTAATCGTAGATATTGTTGATGCATCGACCAGATTCGAAGTATTCGCTATTTATGATAAGTTTCCACCAGCTGCATTTTTGCGACTTCCCAGGAAGTATACTTAACCTATACATGACACAATTTCAATAATAATAATAATAATCGTAAGAAATGATTTATCGTCCTGGTTTTGTTATTAAATAAAACTCTTTTAACCTTTAACTCATTAAAGTTTTTACATTTTTCTCCAGACATTTATGTTTAATTAATTCTTTTTAAAATTATTGAGTACTATGATATATATTTATCTAGAGCTTATTATATATACATATCTTTCTCTGTTAAACGAATTGATATCAGAACAAATGGAACCGAGCGTCAGTTAGTCAGTTACTAGAGATTTGGCTTCGCATTTCGACTTTTCTTGGTTCGATACAAGCAGCCAGCAATTTTGATTAAAGTTTTCGTAGGATTTCCTTTTCAGTCATACCAGGCAAATACCGTGATGTTACCTTCAACTTCTGCCCTAGCGACTCCTTTCCACACAGTTTCCGATTCCTTATCCCAACCTGAGCCATAGATGCCTAAAGTCATACATAAATTCAAATGGTGTTTTAAAGTTGTTTCTCACAGATTTTCACTTTTCTCTAATTACAAAATTGCAGAAATCGTAAGATGAAAATTCTTTTCCTTGTGTATTGCTTTAAACGTTTCCTCTTCTTTCATGCTTTTTACCTAATGAATCAAAAAGTTTAATTGACTGTCTCCTTTCTTTTTATCTTTCTTTTTTTTCATTTTTTGCAATTTAACTCTTTTGCTGTAAGATGATGTTGATGATAATAATATTAATGATGGAAAGAACTTCCATTTTTTTCGTCCCACTCCACTACATGTTCAATTACTTCACCCGCAAATTGATTCACCTCTCTCCAACTACGTCATTATAGTTGAATCTCCCTTCCACTTCTCTACCTTCTCAGCGTTCGTCATCTTTTATTTTTTAAGAGTCATATCAGAAAGAGGAAAATGAACCTCCAAAAAGCAACGTTCTATATATTTTCTATCTCAGCAGTTCTCATTAATAATAAGTCTCATTTTCTCTTTCCTTATTTCTTTTTTTTCCCCCTTCTTTTTGAAGGTCTTTTCCTTCAAGGAAACGAAACGCAAAGGAAATATAGATGGGTAGGATCAAAGCAAGGAGTTGGAAAGGGAAGCATCATATCATTAAACTGGCCATTTTGATTAAAATTTATCACTGAATTGTGTTCATTTCCCGCTAGATGTCTCTAGTGTAGGCAAAAGATAAAGTTATTTCTCCTGTAAATTCTTTTAATAAAATGTTTTAAAATGTTACAGTGAGAAAAGTACATATTAGTTCGTAGGTGCAAATTGCATGGTCTGAATTCGTGATAGGATTCTACACACATAGAACAAATTAAATAATATATTATCAATCACAGATATTAGCCTGACACTATGAAATCAAAACTTAGCATTCAGCCCGTAACGATAAGGAGCCGTTAGCATTAGCTTGTCTGTTTATTAAAGACCCTTCCTTAGTCTTTTAACGAATGGCATATCGCTTGGTTATTTCCGTTATAAGGTGGAGAAATCTCGAACAGCATCCAGGCCAAACTTGCACTAGTAAAATACACTGCTACAAATGCGGAGAGGTTCACTCAAGCAGGACATGCACCAATATTTCAAATCCCAAATATTGCGCCTCGTGCCGATTGAAAGGACATAGAACAGCGGCGTCCAACTGTCTGCTGAGACCTAGACAAGGACAAGTGACTCCTCCAACCAACATATATCGCTCAAATACAAACAATGAAAAATTCATCCCAATCACCTCTGATAAAGAAAAGCAGGACAACAATACACTGCCTAGGTCACAAGATACTGAGAAGAAAGAAGATGTTGACAATCTTCAGAATCTTTCCTCTACTCTAATCAAATAGCTCACAACAGTTTTAAGCATCACCCTACCTACTAACTCCTCTCAACTTCAAAATGCAATACAGATGGCTTCCGAAGAGATGCTTCAAAGCCATCTAAATATAATAGAATCTACGAAAGGACATATATGTGTAGGGTTTTTAAAGAAACAAATAAGAATAAATTCCCACCGGATATCACTCAAATTGTCAAAATAACTGACAACAAAAACTAATCTACATATGGAACGCATTCACAACCTATAGAAAATACAGTTTCATCCGAATTTCAAATCAACAACTTCAGAATTGCTTGTTCCCCCGCGGATACAAAGCAGCAAATGGACTGACTCAAAATTGGACTCATCTCTCAAATCAGATCACAACCACTCCAAATAACTACAAAATAAACGGACAATCTACAAGATATTTGGGCAACATTCAAATTTAACATGCCCAAATCGCAACTAAACCTTGGAAACAAAACTAACAATCACAGTCTGGCTCATATAATTTTGGAATAATTTCGATCTGTACAAAAAACAAATTCTAAATTAATTTGATATCTGAAATAAATTAAAATTTCTGCCTTCACAGGGATTGGCTGGTTGCTTGCTGGTAGGAGTGGGGGTGTCCGGCTGCAGATCTGATTGGAAAGAGTTGCTAATAATTCTCAATTAATCATTAAAATTTCCAGCACATTTCTTGTATATATATTCTCAGGACGAAAGTGGCTTAGAAAGCCAGAAGTCCCACCTGGGTGGCCCTGTGGGCCCTGGGTATTTTACTTTATTATCATCATTTAAGTTAAACAAAGTTCAAATTACTTCCTGTAAGGATTGATGCTAATTGAGATTTTGATTAATTTAAATGAATTGACTGTTCACGTTAAATCATTCTACTGAATGCAGAAGAAAATTGTACCAAGTGAGAGGTTGTTTTTAATATATCGATGAACATTTTCAAAATCGTATTTACAACGTTTGGAAACGTTTACACTGAGACGCGGAACATTCGTCAGAACACACTTTAGTGGTAAATTGACAACGTTGGAAATACTTTAACATTACTCGAAACGTACATATAATCATCGTAGTGCTTTTTCTTCATGACTCTAATGTCTCCCCCTCGTCCCTCGTTATTTTGAAAGCATATTTTTGTTTCAGATGGAAATAATTAAGATATTGATGGAAAGATAAAAGAAAGTATTTTTTTTGTTGACATTTTTTAACCTAAAAGAAGAAGAAAAGGATCCACCAATAGCGATAATGAAGAAACCTGAGTTGGAGCTTTACCCATGGCAACGTCTTTAGTTTTTGTTAATTGGAGAGACCTCTACAGCCTTTAATCCTTTTTGCCAGAGAATGAAAAATGTCAAAGTTATTAAGCTGCAAGATTTAGCGTGGATTATAAAAGGAAATGTATTATTAAAAAGAGAAAGACTGAAAGAGAATGTACATATGAGGACCTGTTTGATGTTTTCTTCCTCATTTTTAGTTTACATGGGACGGTGAAGAAATCATGGTCTGGAGGAAAAAAAATAACCCAGACTACTCACTTTGTAGTGCATCTAAACAATGACTGGCAAAGTTACGTCTCTGTTAATGTTTATTTTAAAGTTAGTATTGCTGCTCGATACAGCACGAAGAAATGTCGGTCGTACCTCAGTTCGTAGAGCGCTGTCTTCGCATTCGGAAGGCCCTGTCTTTGCACTCAATAGTCGCCCGGCCTCATTGAGGTTTTCCGTGGTATCTCTTGGTCCTACCAGGCAAATGCTTGGATGATACCTTGTGTATGGCCATGACTTATTACAAGCCTTTCATTTGTTTTTGTTTTTATCGTTGTTGTGTTGTTTCTAATATAAAAGGCTGTTTGAGATGTATTTTTAGTCTGTTAAATAAGAACACAAAATAACTTGATTTATTCTAGGGTTGGTGTGCTAAATCTTCTCCTGAAAACTAGCTAAAGAATCTTACTTATACATTTATAGAATAGCAAAAGGAGTCATACTTTGGGTGATGATATAGAATCCTGAACAACTGTGGAGTCTTGTGGGTATAGATCAAAGAGACTCCTAGGCCCGACTGCAAAGACGCAAACGTAGCCTTGACCGTGGTCCTGGTGTTAACTTGATCTACCTCAATGTATGTTTTGACATGTGGAGCCTAAGCTTGAAATCCAAACAGACGTTTTAACCTAAGCCTAGTTTAGAGTAAGTCTAAACTCCTTCTCTGCAAATCGGACCTTAGTGTTAAAACTTTTGGATCAGATACAGGCTTTGGTTTTTTCCTTGTCAAATTACGAAACCATACAGAGTTTGTTAAATATTGGTCCAGTAGAGCCTATTATGAACCCATCAGACATATACTTTGATAGACAGGAAAACAGAGATTGAACTTTACTTATGATATTAACAAGGTAAGGTTTTAGAAGATTACTGACTTAACATCAGTGTTCTGTTGTACTGAGAAAATTACCAAAATATCTTGAGAATGAAGTTATCGAAGTGACAGATTCCAACGCAATTTATTCACCTCCAACATTGCGAGTTTGAATCCCGCCTGGGTCATGGATATTTGTGGATTTTAATAAGCATTGTACTCAGTTAATAATGACGGGTCCAAATTAGAAGTTATTAAAATGGTACATACAAAATAAAGTTTACTATATTATTTTTTACAAGGAATCGCGTGTCCCATGTACACAGTCTTTGTAGTAGAAATCGTAATCGAATTTCGTTTCCGGCCTGAGCTAAAGTTGCCTAAAGGCCTACCAAAATATTATTATTCAATTTGGTTCCGTATACATTAGAAACGAAAATACAAAACGCACTTGGTTTCGGTTTATGTATCAAAAATTTCTCGTTAATTTGGTATTGATTCCAGTTTCAGATTCCGTACTTGTTAAAGTTTCGGCTTCGATCCAGAAACCGAAATAATCCTACTGTATTTAGTTTCGGAAACAACAGAAACCAAAAGACAAAACTAATTTAATTTTGGTTTCTGAAACAAAATGTTTGTAGATAAATTTAGTTTCGGTATTAGTTTTAGTTTTTCCTCACTTGTTTTATGGATTTCGATTCAGAAAACAACAGAAGATAAACCATAATATATTTCTTTATGTTTCTGCCAATAATTTGGAAGAAGAAAGCAGTTTGCAGATAAAAATAATGTTCGCCAATAACTTGGCTTTCATTCTCTTGGAATTCTATATAGTAATTCTACCAATATTTTAATATTCGAATATTTGGAAATAATATTCGATGACCTCAAATATTCCAATACGAAATTCGATGAGAATTGGGGAGATTCCATTTTCATCTTTCCTACTTTTTCTGTGGTAGTTACTAATACTAGAATCACATTATTGTGCTTACGTAATAACACTCATTCTTGTGATACAAGTAATACAAGACAGTAAGTACGAGTAGTATTATAATGTTATTACAATTATTATTATTATTATTATTACAATTATTTGTACTACTTCCAATAACATGATCAATATAACTAACATTGCTACTGCTGTTGTTATTAGTGAAAGGGAAAACCTATCCATCTGACATGGACGAGAGCAGACTATCCTTTCTAAATTTGTTTTATAACTGATATTTATTAATATTTGTCTGCTAACGAACATTGTAATACTGATTAAGTGATTGCTCCGTTACTCTACAGATATATAGGTCTAGTCAAAATTTCCAATCTTGTACAGTTATACGTATATTTAATCTGTAAAATCAAGCACTATATAAAAAAAAAATTGTAAACTTTATTCTGTATGGGCCAACCCATATTATTATGAATGCGACGCTAGTTAAAATTCACATCCATGCTCCAGCCGGAATTTGAACCCGAGACCTTCGAGTTGCTGACTTAGCATCCCAACCCACATGGCAATATCAAGCAAAGATTCTATTTACTGTCAAAATCATTTTACGAGGTAATTCGATATTTTCAAACAATAGCTTCTTTGAATTCGGATTTTAGTATTTTTTTTTTTTTAAGGAAAAAAATCTACTTTTACTAAAATCTAAAACATTGGAAGAAGAAACAGCCTTTTTTCAAAAGTTTGTTTTCGAAAGTAAAGTGTAAGAAAATCTCTGAGTTTGTCAGCTATTTTATAATTTAAAATACATTAAATGTGAAATCAGGCATAACACACTAATTTTGGAAACTACACAGTTTTTGGCTACATTTTGAGGTATTAAGAACTCTAATAGACACAAAGTTGAAACGAGTCACCGGGTCAATGAGGTCAAATTTTGGCTCGCGTCACTGGGTCTATTTCTGGGACCTGACCAGACCCAATGACCTGATTTCAACCCAGTGTCCCGGAGAGCAAAGAAGAGTTTTTCATTATTTCCTTTCGTTCCAATGGTGATTCTTTCAGGGGTGTCCGCTACAGGTGGGGTTACCCCCAGAACACGAAAAAATACGACACTGAAAATTCCCAGTTCATTATATTTCTCAGACTGGGTCAATCTGGTTATTCGGGTCAGGTTTCGAACCCAGTCACCGGGGTGCCGGGTCACCAAAAAGGATCCGGTTTCATCTCTAATTAGATACATCTTTTAATCCTCTAATGTTGTTGGGTCAAATTCAAAAGCCTACAGACAACCATCGATTAGGTTGGTTAAAGACAGTGACAAACTCTGCGTAAATATTACGCGTTTATTTGCTATTTTGAAACAGTATCCAGCAGTTCATTTGACAGGAGGGAGGGAGAGGGAGAGAGAGGGGGAGGAAGAGATCAATGGTTGACAAGAATGAATTAGACAATAACAAACGAAACGACCAAATCTACTGGGAAAGGTTTGATAGTGCGTTTGGCGTGTGTCGGCCAGGAGTTGTTATTTTTCTGCCTCTTGCGATTAATAAATCTATGCAAAAAATAAATAAACATTGCTTTTAAGCACCGTTAATCTTGCTAAGTTATGTCAAATCAATACAGTCAATGCGTGCATCTGACAATCATATATTTTACTTTCTAGGATTTAGGGCATATACCCTGTATAGGGGTAATAAAAAGATAAAAAAAATATTTGACATAGCATTTGTAACAAACTATTTTTGACCTGTATTTTCATATGCAATTCGGAAGATATTCCTACTAAATTATTAAAATATATAACACACAGCAAGCTTTACAAATCCAAGAGTCCGTGGGAGTATTTATTAACGATATGTTACTAAAGAGAAACGCATCGTTTATTAATACATTTTACTTCTTCATTAGATCATTTCATTTTCGTTTAATATTTATCAGTATAAGTTAGAAGTTAGGTTTCCAACCTGGAGAACGCGCTCAGCTTAAGGAGCGCTAAATACTTGTAAGGAAGCGGGTCACAGACTTCAGAGGAAAAAATAAAATTGAAAAATAAAAAAAACGACATGGGAATAGTAGATTTTACTTTTGCTCATAGTAACGACCGGCTAAAATTAATCCAGTGCAAACCTCATTATTCCAACATAATTCATTTCAAGTCTCATTTAAAGGAGTAATTCTGAGCCCACTGTACTAAAAAGTATAGTTTTTGTCCTTAGGAACTCACTACCAGCTGCTTTAGAACGTCAATAACAATTCAAAATATCCCGACGTTTTTATGATTTCACATCTATGATTTTATCTTTACGAAAATTCGTTGTATATGTTTGTTTGATTATCTTTACAATAATTGTGAACTGTAAGATATAATAATGATGTTACTCTCAAGGCTAATGCACACATACGGTGCCGTGACCATGCCGTTCCCCTGCCATGCTCCGTCGTCCGTGCCATGGCCGCGACCATACACACACATAGGGTGCCATTTCCATGTCGTGCTGCTCTACACCAGTTCCAATGATGGATTGCAAGGAGGAAGATTTTGTTATTGCGACCGGGATGGTTTCTTTTTAAGACGGCACTGTTGGGGGCATGGCAGGGACACGACATAGGCACGGCATCGTATGTGTGAATTAGCCTTAACAGACTGGCTTGCAAACTCAATTTCTTTCTTCTTGCAACATGAATTGATTGGGGGTTGGTTACGTAACCAGGTTCGAATCCGACGGACTTATGTTTTCTAAGGTTTCCTTCAGTTTCACCAGGTGAATGCCGGGATGGCACCTCAAGTAAGGCCCTGCCAATATCTTACACATCCTCTACACTACCCTATTCCGGCCTAAGCCAAAAAGGCCTTAGGCCATAACAAATAACTTCAATTCAATAAGAGTGGCGTAAAGGAGTTACCAGAGTTCATAGAAAGGGTGACAGGTGAAAAGAGTTGGAAACCTATGGTCAAATTTGAATGCAAAGAAATTCAAAATAAGTAATGTTCACTAATCTTTTAGATACTTTAAGTGTAAGTACATTATAAGTTGAGAGCTGCATCCAGACGTTTTGGGATATAATTTTATAGCAAACGTTTTGGGATACAATACAACTTCGAAGTAAGCATTTTTGTCTAAGCAACAATTCCCTACATTTACTGAAGTTTTAAAAAACTACAAGCTATATAAGTTTTCTTCTTGATGTACGGGTTGCTGAAAAATGCGATTAATTAATAATAACACATGCAACTTCTTTTGGAACATAATGTCTATGAATCACATTGTGTAGTTGATTTTCAGTCATAGGCCTATTAGGTTTTTCACTACAACTTTCGTCCAAAGAGCATTGGAAAAGTAAAGAGACCTCTTGGAGCAATTCTGATGGAACAGATCTGGCCAAATTTCTGGACAAGGAGTGTATTCTTGTCTAACAACCAACCTATCCGAAGAAACATGATAAGCTTGATGAAAAGAGATTCTTGCACAAATATACGCGTAAAATTTTGTTACATTAAAATAAGGCTTAAGTGACTCCCATCCCATGAAAGTTAGGGTCCTTCCTGGAAGCAAGTCTGTGTTCATGATTAGTGATATTTCCAGAAGCAGTTCGTGACTCAAGGATTCAAGGGTAAGACAAAACTATCATGGTTTCGCATTGCATTCCATCAGACGGAGGTTAACGTTCAACTCTTTAGGACTTGACCTTGTCTAAGTTTTAATTGGACTTTGAACCATTTGTTTCTGTACTGAGAATCGAACCTGAAGCACGTTCATCACAAGGCGACAGAAGAAATTCTTCATTCTTCATGAGAGCGGAATAAATTAGTGTAGTTCTTTTCTCTTGGTGTCTAGATAATTAATACTATATAACTATTTTCTACATTCACCAGATTTATTTTTACAGTATTCAACCTTTTATATATTTTTCGGAGAGATTGTGGTGTTATGACTAATTTACTAGCGAACGCGAACTTCTTGAATGAACGTCATATGAGGACAAAAAGTAAGATTAATAAGGTTACTGAAAACCAATTGCAGATTCTCGTAAAACACCACGACAAAAGATAACAAAAGAAAATTGACTCCCGTAACTAAACAAACTAGATTAAAATTTACTTTTTTATTGAATGTAATCCTTCATTGCAAGATAAAATCTGTTCTCATATTCTTCCGCGCTTTTATGCTTTTCAAATAACTCTTCTTTTTTCGGAAACGTATGCTTTAACCGTGATATTCAATATGTAACTTTCGACATTTATAGGTGTTCTTCGATTACATGAAGATTGTAAATCACATTTACCTCCTTTTCTCTCTCTCTTCACCACGTTTTGCCTTCCAAGATTTCCACCTATTTCTCTCTCTTTTTTTCACCTCTCATCATCTATCTATACTACCATCTACGACTACTTAAATTCCGAAGTCAAGAATTAGTCAACTTCTGAGAACATCACTTCTTCAATATCTCCAGCGACAAGCTCTGAACTTCCACAACATCATATCTCATTAGAGCTGTCATTAGCAACTGCTTCGCTGACTTTGGGCAAAAGGAAGGTCGAGGCTACAGAAAATGAACGCGGGCGCACAACCCTTAAAAGTAGAACGATAAGTTTTACCTCCACCCCCTCTTCTAAGTCACACGAAACCTTCACATAGACCAGTTCAAGTAGGGAGGTGGGGTGGGTCTCTCCCTATTCTATGTACTGTGTTCATTACTCCAATATGTAATACCAACCAACTTGGATGTGCAATTTCAAAGTTTAGAGAGTTGTTTGAGATTTGTTTTTCATTAATCTTATATGTTCATTACCAGAACTCACTGGATCATATTTGATTTTTATGCTGGTTTATGTTGGTCCATAAAGCAATGTAGATGATGAGAAACTTATGTGTCAGTTTAGTATACTAAAGTTATTATTAGAGATAGGAGTTCCTAGTATGTGACTAGAATTGGTCCCCATGAAACTAACAAGGTACGTTATCTAAGTATCCCCTCCGATATCCTTGAAACTTCATATGTTTATAGAGGAAGCAAAATTAGCAGACACGTATTTTTTGTTTTGGCCCTAAAACGGTTGGAAATCTTAGCAGATTCGAGTAATAATAAGGATGACATAAATAATGGAATTGATATAAGTAAGATGTTTAAATATATTCGTGATTCATCGAAAGACCCAGCTAAAGAAGATGTAGGTGAGAAGAAACGACAGAAACAAGCCTTGTTTTGATAAGGAATGCATTAAACTTCATGAAGAACGAAAACAACCATGGCAACGATGGCTAAGTAATAAAAGCGAAGCAAATATCAACCACTACAGTAACGCGAAACGAAACGCCACACTCGGGTTCAGAAACAAAAAGCGAGAATATCTGACGCAGAAGATTCAGGAGATAGAGGAAAACGGCAAGACAAATAACATACGAGATCTATACAAAGGGGAAACAAAAGGTTACCAGTCAAGGTTGGATGATTAGAAATAAACATGAAGATTTTCAAGCGAATCTGACCGAAATTATTGATGTATGGACAAGTTATTTCAACAAACTTCTTAACGCACACACACAGAGGAGGAAACAGAGGAATTTGTAATCCATATCGCAGAACCGTGGATTCCCGAACCTAGCAATACGAGGTTCGAAATTTCAATTAAAAAATTGAGATTTTTATCTCCAGGAATAGACAATATTCCAGCCGAATTAATTAAAGCGGAAGTTACGGTACTAATAAAGGAACTGCATAAATTGATAAGTGCTATATGGAGAGAGGAGAAACTTAAAAAAAAATGGTAAAACACAATAATAGTTCCGGTTTATAAAAGGGCAATATAAATCCTACTGTAATAATTGCCACGAAATCTCGTTACTCTCAATGAGATATTGAGTAATATGCGTCTAAGTGTAAACATAGATGAACATACTTGAAGATCACCAATGTGGATTTAGAAGAAATAGATCCACATTGGACCTGATTTTCGCCTTGTGACAAATCTTGAAGAAGAGATGAGAATACAATGGAACAGTTCACCAACTATATAATGATTTGATGAAAGCATATGATTCTATCAAAATGGAAAAGATATACAGTATCCTGGTACGATTTGGTGAATTTAGAATTTAATTTTTAAGACCTTGAAGCAACTTTGGCTCAGGCCGGATGGATGATGATGGGATGAATTGGTAGAATGAAGAAAGTGGGAGGAAACAGAGAACCCCGAGTAAACCCAGGCACACGGTGTTGGTTCACCACGAAACCTAGATGTCATGAACAGGGATCGAACCGAAGACTCCTAGCACAAGAAGTGAGCGCTTTACCATTTTTTTTTCAAATAACCAAATCTGCTTTAGTACGTAATGTTCTCAACTGATTCTAAACTGTGTTGTATGTTAAAACACATTCACAAACATCCATGCCCGAGGTGGGATTCGAACCCACGATCCTTGAGTCGACAGTCTACCGTGCTAGACCGCTCGATCACCAGGATCGGTAGCTATTGAGCCACCGCGGCCATCAGTACGATTTGGTATTCCGAAAGAGAAGCTTATTCAGCTAGTGAAGATGTGTCTCAGCGACTCCATAAGCAGAGTACGGATAAGTAATAATATTTAAGATTCGCAACGTATTGAAATAATGTGATGCCTTATCACCACTACTGTTAAGCTTTGCTTTAAAATATGTAAGTCAAAAAGTAAAAGAGGGCAAAAGGGACTAATATTGAGTGGCATGAACCAACTTTTCGTATACATGGATCATGTAGATTTAATAGGGGACGATATAAATGCACTACAAAGTAACACATATGTCTTAGTAGATGCTTGCGATGAGATAGGTCTACAGGTACACAGAGAAAACAAAATACGTTATAACACGCTGAAACATTATGAAATAAGGAAATTAATGGTGCGACAGAAAGAAGGGATGTTTAAAAAATATATAAAATCGTTAATTTTTTTCAAACCAAAATCTATTAACAGATTCGAGTTCGTATTGAAATAGCATTTTACAAAATCAAGTGTGGAAAAATATCTGGCATGTGTTGTCCGTTATCACTGATGCATTTCTGAAGACGTTCTCCGAAGTTGACATCCACCCTTTCCAACATAGCTCTGTCAATTTGGGTGACTTCCACGCGAATAACTTCCTTCAGATCTTCCAATGTACGGAGCCTACGCTTGTGTATACGTGTCTTGAGGTAGCCCCACAAGAAGTAATCGCACTTGGACAGGTCAGGGGATCGAGTAGGCCAATGAATATCGCCAAATTTTGAAATAGGGTGACCAGGGAATAGAGTGCGAAAACGTCCATTGAGGTTCTAGCTGTGTGGGGTGTCACTCCATCCTGTTGAAACCACATAGGGCGAATGGAAATACATTTTCGTCGTAATTCAGGTACGAAGAAGTTGTTGATCATATCGATATAGCGCCCCGAGCTCACGGTAATAGCATTTCCATTATCATTGTCGAAGAAGTAAGGACCTATGATTGCAGTTTTACCTACGGCATACCAAGCCATCACTTTAGGACTGTGCAGCTATATTTTGTGTAATTCTTCGGGATTTCTAGAAGCCCAATAACCGCAGTTCTGTTGATTTGCAAAGCCATTGAGATGACAATAAGCTTCAGCACTCATGAACAAAAGGAAGTTGTCATTTTGTTTAAAAATTGCTTCGATCTCATGTGCGCACTTCAATCGCTGTGCGTAATCCCCGGGCTTCAGTTGTTGCAGAACGCCCAATTTGTATGAGTGGAAACGCAGGTCTAAATGCAAAATACGCCTGACTGAAGGAATGGTGAGGTCAACTTCAGACGCATGCCTCCGAGCGGATCGACGCGGACTGTGCAGCACGGCTTGTCTGACTCTTTCCACACTTTTGGGAGTACGTGCCGTTCGTATAGCTCCTGGCGGGTTTTTCTTCATTAGTGTACCTTGTGTACGATATACCTTAATCCAACGTAGGATAGTGTTACGAGTGGGAATAGATTGATTTCTGTGTATATTGATTGTGTCGAAACTCACGCTGAATTGCCGTGATAGACTGTTATTCTTGATGAAACTGCCATAGGCAAAAACACGGTGTTCTATCGTCCACGGCTTCATGGCTTAATCTGAAAATTAAATTAAATTAAATTAGAGAAACTAAAATAAAATGACAAACAATAAAATGCTGACTTCACGAACCTAATGACACCTTCCGCACATCTATCACTCTACCTAGTGAAGAATTTTAGCCATTTCAAAAACGTCCGTTTTCTCTGCCCTACCCTTTAGATGCATAATTAAGAATGAGAACATAGAGAAAGTAAACAAATTTAAATACTTGGGAGCATATATAGGCCTACCAAGTAAAAATGAGGTCACCGAAGAAATGATGTTTCGTTCTAGTTACATTAACTTCTTTCTGACAGCAAATTGTTTTATTAACGTTTCTAAACAAATGCTTTTCTTTCTGTCAACATTTGAAACGTACATGTCAAACTTACTGTGTTATAGTTCTGCTAACCAGAGCTGAAACCAAGTCACTTTTGGTGACCCGGTGACCTGACCTGACCCATCGACCGTGTGAACCGGTCCGAAACTTAACCCAATGAATCGGTCTTGACCCGTATGAATCAGGACCCAGTCTTGATTCAAATGACCACACCGACTGGTCACCGGGTCGAAATCGTTCATCGGGTCAGACCGGATCCCGGTAACCCAGTCAAAAACGACTTGAATGACCCTTTGACCCGTCTCATCTCTGCTACCAACATTTTCCGTTAGACTATAGAAGAATATAAACAGTAGAAAACAGTTTTTTCGTTTCATATGTACCAGTAATATTGCTCTGTCTCTCGAAATTTTTATTATAGAAGTTTTCTCTAGCGTCACAAGTAAAAATACGTACGTCTACAATTGCAATATAAAAGTTGGAAGCAACACATAAGGGGAAATAAAACGTAATGTGCAAACTCCTTTTGAGTTGGTGAAAATCCTGCCGTGAAAACAAGGTGAAAATTTGCTCCAGGTTTCTAATCTTCGCCACCAGACGCTCTCTTTCAACATCACCTTTCTCTCTCGTTTCCAAGACCAGGCGAGCAGAAAGGATTAAATTACGTCTCTTGGAGTAGTTCCTTGTCTGCTTTTGAGTTCTCTGCTTCTCACATGAAATCCTCCTTTTCTTCCTCCTTCACCCTCTTTCACTCCCACTCGATGCGTCCTCACCAGGTGACCTCTAGTCATCCACAGCAGAGAACACTAACAGAAATCTCAGATATAAATTTAAGGTGTGGAGCAAGAAATCTCACAAAATGTTGGAAGTAGTCGAAAGTGTTTTTTATCGTTTATTTGACGTGACGGTGATATAGACATAAACACACACATACACAAAATACAAGAAACATACCCACTTAACTTTCGCACATATACCAACAGCAGAACGTGTGACAGAAACATCAGGACAAGAAAACTTGGCACTGACTCTGAAGGCATACAGCCAACATTTGTTTCAGCGACTCACGGACTTCTGTCCTTAAATAAAAGTGAGAATTCACCGAACTAAGGTTGTTATTAGTCATAAACGATGTTTTGAAATTTCATTTCTCGGTGATATTGTAAAAAAACTTTGGTAAACTTTATTTTGTATGGGCCATTCTAGTAACCTTTCACTTCGGCCCATCACGCTGTCACGTTCTAGTTAAAATCCGCAATCACACACATCCATGCTCTAGCCGGGATTCTAACCCGGAACCTTAGCCCACACCTTAGCCCTAACCCACACGGCTACTAGGTGGGCTCAGTGATATTTGTGTCTGAATCTATAGCCATATCAAGATTTCGAATTTGAATTTATTTAAGACTTTTAAGCATTTATCTTGGATAGGTTAGGGAAAAGGACGGAAGAAGGGGTCGGTTAGAGCTTAAGTTGAAAGTACCGTCCCGGAATTTGCATCTTATGCTTGAGGAAACAGTTTGGAAAAACTTCTGTCAGGATTATCGGCCACTAGTATCGAAACCAGAATCTCTTGAATGGGATGCCGACGTTCTACTAACTGAGCTACGTACGGCCTCTCGGTATCAAGGTTGAGGATGATCAACGTCAGGTGGTGGATACAACTTCCAGTTTAAGGCATGGAGAAAGTAGAGCAACACCGTGCTGAAATTCGTCTGCTGAGCATGAGTATCTGGAAAAACCTGTCATGTGTAGTCGCCGTGAATAGGATTTGAACTTCCAAGGCCTTTCCAGTGTCAAATCCTTCGGCAGTGACTTTTCCCACTCGATCACAGGACCTGGGTTTAGTTGCTATAATTGGTGTTGAGTATGGAATTAAATTTGTTACCACATGATCATTATAATTTCGATTCTAAAATGATATTTGTGCCAGGAGGATTTGATAAATGAATACCACAGGAAAAGAGAGGGGTTTTTAAAAATCCACATTAGTATTGTGTTTACCTGCACATCAAATAAGATTTGCTTGCAATAGACGGACTATACATGTCATCTTCATGAATGATACTTTGCCAGAAAGTCTTTTCAAAGAGCACAGATGATTCTATTATCTCAATTCTGAAAAGAAAAAGAAATATGGACACAGCATGTTCTTTTCCTGTTGTTTTTCAAACGGTTTGAGTTCTAGAAAGGAGGGAAATATTGACAAGTCATGACGTTACCTCATATTGTAAAGATGAAAACTATCCGCTGTGACCATGTTGATCGTGTACTCTTGGAAGAAGATATTTTATACTTCCAGGATAATTTTGAAATATTAGGAGATTTAACTTGATAAATTTATCACACAAAGCTTGAATCTGAGTTCATTAACCAAGTGACATTTCTAAAAATCTATATAAAAAAAGTAACGCGAAATTATCGACACAAGTTGCAACTTAGAATCACTGCTTCTCGTAAATCATGCTGACGCAATTATCTGCCATCATCCAAAATGATTTACTGCGTCAAACTTTACGTCTAGCATCCAACTGCATTCACAAGTGGCACATTATGCCAAAACCACACAGACAGTGGCAGACGGAAAATAGAACTAAGCAAGATGAAGGTCACGCAACTAACTCTTCCATATCTGACTTTCTGTTAAGTAAAAGTTATCATAAAAAGGAGTTAATTGGTTTGATTCAAAACTTGATTGTAACATATAATGGAAGGGAGGTCGTGGTTTTCTACCCCCTCTATCTCATCAGTGAATTACCGGAAGTAGCCGGCATCTCATCCATGTGCAATTTCGACTCCATTTACTGAAACCTCATCCAATCCTTTTATGAATTCTAAACAGAAAGAGGCTTAATGAGTAACTTAAATTAACTCAAGTTCCTGTGCCCAACCACACAATTAATAGCAATTGAAGGCAAGGGTTTATTATTTTTATTTGTTTCCAGCTGTAAGTTACAATTATAACTACCAGACAAGTCAAACTGAAGACTGGTAATGTTTCATTTACATTATTTTTTAATGAGATGATAAAGTACTTTTCCTAATGCAAGTTGAATTTAATTTGTAAGGCCTTTAGGAAACTTTGGGTTAGGCCGACCTAATGCAAGTCAAGTCGATACACTCCCATTAATGATGATGACGATGGTGATGATTGGTAGTCTACAATCAGGTTTATGAGACAAGGCCTTCGGCAAAGTCAACCGTGCAACGGTATCACACATTACAAACATTTGACATGTAAAACATTTCAAACAATTGTTATTAATTTATCAATGATTAATATATACACTGGTGTCCAAAACTTAAGGACGAACTACACCTTCAGGTCTGACTTATACATACCATTTTAATTGATGTTGTTTGGGGTTCCGAAATACAATACAGTATGAACCACTACATATCACATACCCCCTTTCCGAATTGGCACTTTATGCTCCGTTACGTACCCTTGCTCCGTCGGATGCACCGTCGATGGTTATCCGAATTCCCCCTTCGACGGAGCATTGAAGTGAACGGAACAACGGAGGACCAGATGGTCACTTGACCCTTCGTTCGGTTGCGGGCTGCTGCCACGTTGAAAAGAAAAAAGAGCGGGATATTGCATGCCAAAAGTCCATCTTCACTTGAAAGTTGAGACAAATGTGTAGAATTGATCACGTGTTGAAAGTTTAAAATGAACGACGGTGCCGAAGTATTTGAATGTAAGTATTTTAATAGTTGAAGATTTGATTTCACATTATGTTATCGATATTGTACCATGTTTTGAGTGATATATCGTCATGATCATTGAATAATTTTAACTTTGCAATGTGAAAATATTGTTGGTTGGATTTCCTCAATGGGCTTCCATGTAGATATTAATAGATAAGAGGGTAACATTTGAGTAGTTTATCTAAGAATACTAAGATTAAGAACTCTTATAATTATTTGAAGTGTTTTTAGAACTTCAAATACGTAACGCTGTCAAGGCTCACGACTTAGGTGGTTATTCATAGATCCTTGTTTAACATTATTCAGTGATTCATAGTTCATGAGACGCACTTATCATGCAAAAACTTCCAGAATAGCCTGCAAAATTGTGATCATCCTTCGAATAGCTATCAATCTTCGTCTGTTGTTATTTAATATATGTCCAATACCTACAAGTGTGGGAATTGTACGCCTACATCTATCTTCATCCATGTTGCTTTTTGCCTTATTCACTTCGCATCAAACTACATTGACTTCGCATTGCCCGATACTCACTAACAATACGCGTGGAAGGGTTTGCAGCTGTTTCCAGACCTGGGTGACATCTGGGATTAAAATTTTAAACACTTATTTAATTCGGATAAGTGTACATAACGGAAGTGAACGGGACATAGCATAACGGAACAGAACGGAGGACCATTGAAATCGGAAAAAGGGGGTAGTCACTGAGGATCTAGCACTATCACAGAGTGCCAGATATTGCTGATATGGAGAGCTGGCAAATCCAATGTCAAAACGTACGTCGAAAATAAACACATTAAAGAACGGTAGATCGTTAAGTTACACAGAAATAAGTATGGAATATGCTCATCCCTAACAAAAACACGTGCCTCACATCGGCGTGGCATACTGGAAACAAAGTTGTCAAACAGTTCTTGTGTCAGGACGTTCCATTCCTCCCCTGGAGGATCCATCGGAGTTCAGGAAGAGTTCGTGAAGGCGGTCTCCTCTCAGCAACATGTCTCCCACGCATGTTCTATCGGGTTGAAATCTGGGGAGTACACTGGCCACTTCATTCGATAAATATCTCCGACAACATACGAAATACGATATGCACAAGTATTGTCATCCATAAAAATGAAATCTGAACCTACAGCTCCATGAAACAGGGGATGATGGTAAATGTTATATCTACAATATCTTTCGCTTTTCATAGACTCTCTTTCCAATAGCTGCAACTCGCTACGTACGTTGATCATAATGCCGACCCAGACCTTCCGCCTAACGTTTTGTCCCTTTTCACAATGATTTGTTTGCTGCTACTGAGTAGGAGGTTCAGATGTACAGCCGTCCAGAATCAGACGCGATACTATATTGGCTTTCATCAAAAAACATAGCTCTAACCCAGTCCTCATTCTACCAGGTGATGTGCTTTTGACACCATCGCCTGTTTGTGAGACAGTTTTAAAGTGATACATTTCACCGGTTTACGTGCATAAAGCCCTACCTCATTTAAACGCCTTGCGACACTTTGACGAGATACATGTGTCCCAGTACTGGGGTGCAGATAATTACTTAGTTATCTAGCAGTAGGATAATTACTTAGTTATCTTAGGGACATATGTATAGATCCCTGCCTGAAAAAGATTAGTGAACTTGAGGAAACATACTCTGTTATAGCATATGCCGATGATGTTGCTATAGTGGCGGAAGGAGATTCGAGAAAGGAAATGGAAGAAAAAGCGAAAACAATAACAAATCAATTTAAAATATGGTGTGACGTAAACAAATAGAGGAAACAAAATACATGATTTTCAAAAATGAATTACTAAGAAACCTCACAATAAAATATGATAATAAGAATATAGGAAGGGTAACGACTTTTAGATATCTGGGGGTAATAATCGATGATTCAATGAACATATAGAGGCAACAACTAACAAATTATTAAAAGTAGGAAACAAACTGATAACATTGGCTAATACGAAATTTAAATTACCGTTAAAGACTATAAAGTTGTATCACAATCAAATAATAAACTCCATCGGCACTTATGGAGCAAGCATCTGGGCTCATAGATTAGAAGAGAACAACAAACTAGCTAATCAATTGGATAGAGCACAGCGTGCGATGCTATTGAGAATGTCAGGAGCATATGGGACCACTCCGGGTGACGCATTGAACGTAATACTAGGAATAATACCGTTAAGTTTGGAAGCAAAAAAAGCAGCAGCGCAATATTGGTACAAAAAACAAAATATCATACGGACAACAGAAATACTAAAGAAATTGCCAAACTCAAAAGAGGATATAGAGGAAACAATAGTTAAAGATTGGCAAATCAGTTGGGAAAATTCAATAAATTCTAGAAGATTATTTAGATAAATTAATAACATTGAGGAACGTTTAGAATGGAAAAACTGGAATCCGAGTAATGGTATGGTCTATTTTCTTAGCGGTCATGGGCCATACAAGACAAAAAATTATTTGAGGTGAACATAGTTGCATCCCCGGAGTGTGAATGTGGAGAAAATTCGACACCAGAACACGTGGTCCTTGAGTGCCGGTTAAATCAACAAAATGATGATGGGACGGGAAAATGCCGAATCGTTGAATTAAGAAAAGAATTACAAGCAACAACAACAACAGAAATTTTGCGGGATGAAACAAAAAGAGAGGCATTGGATCGGTTGGCGAGTGCAATCTCCCACCTTGAGAAAATGAAATACATAGAAACACATAGACAAAGGCGGAATACATAAGGAGAAACAACTCAAGAAACTATAAATAGTATGTAGTAAAATAAATTAATTTGGGTGAGCGGGCGCGACCGAAAGCCGGCGAGGGGGAAAAAAACGAGGATACGTACAAACTTTGTAGGCTTAAAATCATTCCTACGGATGTGATCTTCTAAATTAATTCCCCTTCGGCAGACCCAAAGTCGACGCAGCGTGCGTGTGCGTGATAAGTAGAGACGTGAAACATATAATCGTCTAGAGAAGCCTCCAGCGCCTGGCTGCCAACCGATGGTATGGACGGCAATCGGAACTCCGAGGCGCTGGATGGCGGAGTAAATAAAATTCGGAATGCGTGTGAAATAAGTGCGGTTGTGAATGCGGTGAAGTGCAGTGTGGAAGTGTGGAGGAGGCTGAGAAGAGGAGATGTGTCCCTGGAGGGCCCCGATCTGAGGACCTGGAGGACGTGTTCCAGTCGCCGGGATCCAGCTCGCCTGAAGGAGACTCCTCCCCGCTAGTGTAAATGTGAGAGTGATTGAGATAGAATTAGGTTAGGATTGGGTTTGTTAGAATAGATTAGTAGTAGGATAGGAAAAGGGGCTAGAAATAGCAATAAATAGTTTAAAGGAATAGGAATATACTACTGGGATTTCGCTGATGTGAAATTTTATGTTATAATACTCTTATATTATATATACATTGGTAGGATCGTAATACTATATATATATATATATATATATATATATATATATAGCAGGGATTCAGCTGTAATTAAAATATGAATATAGAGGATAGTAATATTATAAAAAATAAACATAAAATAGAAAGAAAAGCAATAGCGAAAATAGTTAGCTAGTGTAATGAATAAAAATAATAAGAAATAAACTAAAATAACAGATGAAATAATAAACAATATCTGGTGATGTGGGACTATTAAATGTGTAACTGAAAGGATAAAAGGGAAAGAGGAATTAAATAAATAAACAATAATAAAAACACAAGTAATAAAATAAAAAATATATATTAAATAAATGAATTAATGTAAGTAAACAATGTAATAAACTCAAGTCAAATCAAACTAAACAATGTACAAATAAATACAAATAAAAATAAGAAAAAGATATCCCCACAAACCGCGGAAAAAGAGCCTAGGTTTGTCTCCGGGAACTGGGCCAAGAAACAAAATCCCTACTCCTCCTTCTCTCACTTTGTTTCTTCTTTCTTTTTAGTAATGTTGGAAATTATAAATGCGCAAAGGTCCTTGTGTCTCCGTGCCTCCATGCCGAGTCAGGGGTCGAGGCGGGGAGATAAACTGGGGATTGGCCTGCCCCAGTCCTGTGGAGAATCCGTTTCAGATTCGCTGTGCTCATCAAGCGCGCGAAGCAGGGCTGACCAAGGGGTGGTGGAGGGCCCCCTAAATAAAAAAAATATATCTAGCAGTACTCCGACGATTCCTTTTCGGAGAAAGCACAAAATAACGGTCTTCTGATGGTGTAGTACGTCGTGGGCGACCTCCTCTGACACGTCTAGATGCATTTCCGGTTGTCTGATACCTTGAACAAAACCTGGGTATTATACTGTGGTCAATATCGACTTCATTTGCAACACTGGTGACTGTTCGCTCTCCTTCCAATTTACCAACAATTCGACCACGCTCAAACTCAGTCTTTACGTCATGCGTACGACGATCTCTACGTAACGTTTCACACAACATTCAGAAACCAACCGTCACTGCTTGCTTTATCACACCACAAATCACAGAACCTGCGCTCGCCAGCTTCTATGACCACCGGTCAACTACAAATGTGGTATTCGCAGACAGACTAGGCAGATAAGCGCTTTCTCTCCTCAGTGGATGACGTATTTATGTGACGTAGAGGCAAGGTAAGCCATCAGTTTGACAAAACCAATCCTTTGTTTAAGTTTTGGGCACCAGTGTATAATATCCAAGCGGCTCTAGCCGAAGCGGTAGAGCGTTTGTTTTGCATTTGGGAAGTTCTGGGCTCAATCTCAGCTGTCGATTATCCTAACTGAGGTTTTTCCAAGGTCTTTTCTTAGTCTCACGAGGCAAATGCCAAGATAGTATCCTTCAAATTAGGCGCTGGCCGACTTCTTCCCGCATCCTTTCCTGTACCCTATGGAAGCCTGAGTCGAAAGTCGGATAAATTCAAATATATATAATTCAAGATAAAAATATATGACTAAGTACTGATCTCCAGCATAATGGGCCCAATTTTCTTATCGCGTTTCAGGAAAAGAATTAGATGATCAGAAATCGTTAGCTTAATCTACTTCTTTCTCTTTTAATGCTCTCTCTCTCTATATATATATATCTATCTACAGATGCTTATCAGAATAATGAGCATCTGTAGTTGGCAACACGTCAGATGTATGGGTTGGCAGTGGTGTCGTGGCGACCGCAGCGCCGGACTGCTGGTGGTGGTGTGTTAGGTCGGTCTCCATACTACGTCAGGCGTCGTGGAACAGGAGTGTGCAGTGGCTGCAGCAGACGGAGGTAGTGTAAAATGGGAGACCTCTCAGAGTTTCAAAGAGGGCAAATTGTTGGTGCGCGGTTATGTGGAGTGAGTGTGACGGCAGTGGCTAGTGTGTTAGGTGTGTCGCCAGGGACAATGTCGAAGGTCATGACGGCCTACACAACACACGGGAAAACCACATCGGGGAAGCGGAACAGTGGGCGGAAGAAAAGCATCAGTGACAGGGCACGCCGGGTATTAAAGCGCATTGTCACGCGGAACCGTCGTGCCACTGCAGCGCAAGTGACGGAGGAACTCAATCAGCACCTCCCCCAACCTGTTTCGACAATCACAGTCCGCCGCGAATTACATGACATGAACTTACGGGGTCGTGTTGCACGGGCCAAACCTCTCATCAGGGACCAGAACGCTTTAGCACGCCGCAAACGGTGCCGCGACCATGCAACTTGGACCGTTGACGACTGGAAACGTGTGGTATGGTCGGATGAGTCACCATTCACCCTATTCCAAACCACGGGCCGTGTTTATGTGTGGAGAACGCCCAAAGAAGCGTATGATCTGCAGTGTCTCCGCCCAACTGTGAAACATGGCGGCGGCACGGTGATGCTGTGGGCCGCAATATCATGGTTTTCATTGGGTCCTGTGGTCACACTTCGCGGACGCATCACTGCCAACGATTATGTCGCAATTTTAGGAGACCACTTGCATCCTATGGTCCGGATGTTGTTCCCGGACAATGACGCCATATTCCAGGATGATAATGCACCCATTCACACAGCTGGAGTTGTTGCAGCGTGGTTTGAGGAACATCGGGATGAAGTTCAACACCTCCCCTGGCCCGCCCAATCCCCAGATCTCAACATAATTGAACATCTGTGGTCCATCTTGGAAACACGACTCCAGCGACGATTTCCACCTCCATCCTCTCTCACAGAACTGGCCGATGCCCTGCACGAGGAATGGTGTAATATTCCACTTGCTACCATTCACGACCTCTATGCCTCCATCCCACGTCGCATCAAGGTTGTTCTGAAGGCGAAAGGTGGCCCGACACCATATTAATCTGGTAAGTTGCACTTTCGTTCAGGTGTTTCCATTATTCTGATAAGCATCTGTATCTATCTATCTATCTATCTATCTATCTATCTATCTATCTATCTAT
>JAGDQP010003477.1:9115-41626 GCA_022664845.1 Lepisma saccharinum | reverse complement strand
ACGTAGGATCAGAATGTGATTAAAACAAATACCACGTTCCAAGTTACAAAAAATTACTGCAATTTCCTGTCTGGATATGTACAAGTTGAAAATATTTTATAGAGAGTTCGACATTAATTTATTTTAATTTATTTTTTTAAAAAAATAAATATAATTAATTTCATGTTAAAACAGGTGTACGTGTTCATTTTCCTCACTCACTTTTAAAATAATTTCAAAGTTCATGGAAGTGGTGGTTGTAAAAACGTAGAAAAAAGGTTTATCAAACATTTAATAATAAATTTTACTCCCAGCAAAAGTTTTTTTTCTTTTTCTTTTTATAGAAGACGACATTTTTGTTTTCAGGATCAAAATACACGAAACGATTCTCAGAAAATATACTCTTTTATTTTCTGATTTCAAGTAAAATAGGAAAAAGTAAATTTTGTGTAATTGCATTACCGAAGCAATACTAATACCATACTTCCCCCCCCCCCCGAAGAACAGCTGTTTAATATACCCAAAGCACAATTTAATTAATCAACCGTGAAAGGTTTAATGAATTGCATATACTCTTCCTTATTAAATTAATTCCACGTCTGTAATACACAAGATTATTAATCATGACTATTACTGTATCATAAAATGCATGTTGGTACTGTTTATAGAATTACTTCTAATTTTTATTTTCATCTATTTTTCCTTCATTATTTTAATGGAAAATTATGCATGTGTATTCTCACTTTAACAATGTGCATTTAAATGATACATTTTGTACGTGGATAGGCTAAACGATAGTGCACAATCTGACGTAACTAGAGAACAAATTACCGCACAGAGTGACACCTACTGCTATCTAGTAGCTCTATGCCCCCACAACAAACATCCCAAAATTCGTGTCGTTCTCTATGAATAGCCTGTAAAATGTAGTCAAGTATAACTGATATATAAATGGGTTTGAAACAATGCTCAGTGGTTGAATTTTGAACAGCAGAAAAACAGTGAATCATGGTCAAATTAATCGTCAATTACAAGCTGTTTGTAGTGAGCAAACTGTGGATCGAAGTACGGCAAGTGCATGGGCAGCAAAATTTTGTGCAACGGAAACGAACAGAGCGATCGTTGAGGATGATTTAGGAGTGGTCGATCAGAATTTGTGCTAGATGATGAACATCCACAACAACAGGTGGAAAAGTTGATGCAAATTGACGATTCCATCGCGCGCAACAACGCATCGCCACCCAGCTATGCATATCGAAACAACGTGTAAGACACATTATTGAGCAACTGAGGTCCATTTGATATTAAATAACACATCTCATCTCTTTATACAATACTCACAATATCTAAGTTGTTTGAGTTACATATTTGGCAGGATTAGGTTCTTTATAACTCAGGAGAGGTAAAGTTGAAAGCTGTAGCTAACATACTTGTAGTGTGTTGACCAACAGGAACAAGAAGATGGTGGTTATTTCCTTCGCACCTGCGCAAAGTAGCTTTGATATTTTATTTCGCGCAGCACTAGCAGATCATCTACACAGTTTGTATTATATATCTACTTTAGAGGCACCAGCTTTCTAAAATTATTTGGTTCTTTATAAAAGCATAGTAATTAGGTACGTATTTTCCATTTATGAATGTAAACGAAAACAAAAATTGCTTAAAAAATTAAAAAAAATTATAACAAAAGATTTTTACATTGCCATCATAACAAGAAAAAAAAAGAAGGTTGAAAAGAATTGTAGATAGAGAACAATGGATATAACAAAAGAAACTTAAGCCAAAGTAAAACGAAGCAAGCTCTGTGGATTAATATAGACACGGAAGGAAACATAAGTAAATTTGAGGATTAAATTAGTTTTCTTTTTCAAGGAAAAAAATTACGAGTTGGAATTAAGGATAGAAACTAATTTTATTTATTTTTGTTTCCAACGCTCCAGATAGTGATGAAATGCCGCTGAGGGGAGAGTAAAGATATTTAAAATTAATTCACATTATGTTTCACGTTGATTAGCTTTTCGTAAAAAGAAGGAAAACTAAAAAAAAAAGCAAAATGTTCAAATCTGGAGACAAAGAGAATAATACAGATGCATTCACCTTTACCCATCTACATCAACTCCCCCCTTCCGAACACACACACAGATACAAGAGCATATATTCTCTGTGTGTAAATATGTATTTTCTGCTTTCAAAGATGACTGTCTGGCCTCTTTTCTGCTACCCCTTGTCTTTCATCCTAGCCTTTGGACTTTCGTAGCGAAGTCAGCCTCTCAAAATATAAAAGACAAAGCGTCTTTAGGAAGCTTGGCTTCTTCTTCTTCTGTCTATTTTTTTGTTATAAAGTTGTATTTTGTGAAAAGGTTTCATCTATTTTGTAGAAAAGCGAGCTCTATAGTTCAAGCCAATTATTTCCATACACATTGTTATACTAGCTTTAATGTCTTCTATCAATGAAAATAAATTATAAGGCATAGCGTGCTGTGATCATAATGTTTTATGATATTAAAATATAAGAACTAATGCACGAAAAAGCCAGAGAAGGAAAAGTCTTAAAGATGGAAATAAAAACGTGACGAAAACCTTCATTTTGACTCACAAGCTCACTAAAATGCTGTGATTTGAGTACGTTTTCATTGTTTTTAATTTCCGCTTATCTTACGCTATCAAATTAGGCGGATTTGTGATGTTTCCAATATGTGAGGTGAGAGTAAATCAACTTGTTATGACGTCAGGACAAAATCGTAGTTTCTACAGAATTTCTTTTCAACTGGCAACAGTGTGACCACCACATATTATGTACGATATATGTCTATACAACATAGCAACGGAAAAGACCAAAATAAACAAAACAGTTTTATTACTTGCGGTGCAGTGTTGTCAACCAAGTAGATGTGTAACCAGGTTTCAATACTTTTTGCAGTTAAATTTTATGTTGTATAGACATCCTTTGTATGTCACATGGAGTTCTTTGGTGCTCACAGTGTTTGACAGCTGCCAAGAAATTCTCCAAAACCTATGATTTCACGCTGACGTCATAAAAAGTTGCTTTATTGCCATCTCATATATATCGTGATAATATGAATTGTATGAATAAATGATTTTCATATTTGCCCATTTGATCCCGGCAAACTGCACTGTGGTGTTGGTTGCTCAGCCTGTAGGGATATTAATTGATTAAACCGAGATCCCCGCTCCCTCTTTCGGGGGGTGGGAGGTGGGTGACATCCTTTTAATGCAGTAGTTAATTCTTCTAGATGTGCCAAATTTTCTTTCGAATCCTTCAAGAAGTGTAGAATTGAATAGCGTTCAAACAGATAAGTATACGAACACCCTGATATTGAATTTTATATAAAGGTAAGTGCAAACACATAACAGTAGACTGCAAGAGGGTGAAAGGAACAAACTATTATTCTTCCGTAGAACTGCTGCTAATCGACAGCTGTGCAGATACTTTGAACACTATTGAATTCTTTGCAGAACTTATATTTTATTGGCTGGCAACACTGACGTCTTGGATGTTTTAGTGCTTGGGGACCTTCACCTAGTTGCTTTCCTAGGGTGTCGAAGAGTATTCATGCCAGTTTGGTGAGGAAAGGTCGATCGGTATAGAAGTTCTTGCAGAAGATTTGAAAAACTCAATTTGCAATGATTTTTAGCAAAACTGACAAGTTGAGTACATAGAGGGGTACAGTCAATACCTCTGTATTTGCATTATGTAGAAGAATAATCTTGCAAACTTTGGTGTACATCCGTTAAGCTATTGTGATATTATATTTTATCATAAGGTGGCAATACTAATAACTGGAGATGCTTGAGGAAGGGGGGTCTAGAAACCCTGACAGACGTTTTTCTGGGGTGCCAAAGGATATTCGTTCCAAGTTTGGCGAGAATACACCGTCCAGAAATTCCTTCTATGGAAAACGGCTTAACTTCTGTGATTAATTAACATCAGGGATTAACATATCTTTCGTGTGATTCATGCAATGCCTTCCTAGACATATTAGCAACATAATTCTATACTATATCAAAACTTTTACAGGCACAGGAAATCTGGTAAAAATCACACGTAAAACTTTCGAAACCATTTTTGTGAGAACTGCGTTTTTCGAGTTAAGCCGTTCTTCCAGCGAACTCCTTAATTATTAACAAATATAAAAGAAAAGAAACAATATGGCACGATTACATTGTTTGCTATATCAACTTATGTAGTATAGTGTATACACTGTCAAAAATGACTTTCTCAGAAATGAATAAATTTTCCTACTCAAAAAAATCGAGTAAATTTTACTTGAAAGTGAGCAAAAATTAAAATTTGAGAATGGTAATCCTCAAATACGAGCTAAGGCATACTTTTCAAATTTGAGCTGATGCAATTATTCAAACTGTGTGTCTCTGGAAAGGTAATATTACAATCCTGCGAGATAATTAAATGAAATCTGTAGACATAGTTTATTATCTGGCGAGCGTTGTAAAAGAACATCGTAAACAAGTGCAATGATCTCAAACATACAACAAGAACTAAATTCTCTGTCGGACGGTCCAGTCTGTATCGCTGCGACTGTATGTGATATTCATACGCGGGCGTGATCGCGGCAAAAATAAAACATACTGTCGGGATTTAAGTTTAACTCTTCTGCTTCCTAAGGTTTATTTTTCGTAAGATTATAAAGTGTGTTTACCTGTTGTGGTAGTAATAAACTCCTAATAAAGGTGAATGAGTTTCATAACATAATGTCGCCTGTTGCATTTCCCGCGTGTGCCAATAGATGTCTCTACTTTTAATGGTGCAAAGTTGAAGTAAGTAACTGCATTGTATTATGCTAAATTGTTGTTTTTTGTGTTGTATTATTGGCACATGATTTAAATATGTTTAATAATGATTCGTTATGCAGATTAAAGCGATTGTACAAACTCAATGGAGTATTTTAAAATGATATGTACCTCAGATGAATATGTACAGCAGGAATGTAAATAATGTGTGCAGGGTGCAGCATGCACCAAAAATACCATTCCGACAGTACCAGATAGCAAATTACAATCTACCGGAATACTTAATTACTACACTCTATTACAAAGCAACCTATGTCACACTGGCCACCATCTATGTCCGTCCACGACATCCAATACCATCAGAGTTCTTCCAATATATCTCAGACAACTTTCGTAGCTACATCATCCTGGCCGACATAAATTTTCACAGTAGAAGCAACCGCCAGAAAAATCAATTCTTAGATTTCATAGACATCCAAACATCCGGAGTGTTCCATCCGCCGCCAAAGCCTACAAGACCCGAATCAAATTCCAGTCCGGACATAATAATCATTTCGCAAAATCTATCAAGACGCTGCACAATAAATGTCCTAGATCCGCTCGGAAGCGATCATGTGCCGATAAAGGTGACACTTACCTCTGCACATGGTCAACCGCCAACCACAAATCCACCTCTACGCAAAGTAACTCATTGGGAAAAAGCCAACTGGGATAAATATAGAGACCACCTCACAACCGGACTAACAGATGTTGAGACAATAACCACTGAGGAAACATTACAAGCTACCATTGACCACCTTACCCATACTATAAACGCCGCATCCAAAAAGTACATACCAACATCAACAGTTAACCCATTCAAACCTAAACTACCGCCACAGTATCTGGCAATGATCAGACGTTCCAGAGAACTATTTCGAAACTACCGAGCAACAGGGAACATAGAATCACTCAGACACCATAGACAACTGCAACGAACATTCTCAAATTATGTCAAAGCATATAAACTTCGGAGCTGGATCAAAATCTGTAACACACTTGGCGAAACAGCACATCCTACCGCATACTGGAAGAGGTTTAATACGCTCACGGGGAAAACCACTCGCACCATCTACCCAATAATAGACAGAAATACACCGTTGCATACCGACAAAGAAAAAGCTGATGCATTCGCCACGAATCTACAGGAAATATTCACACCACAGATTCCTAGTCAACCTCCTGTCCGGCATCCTGTAGATAGAATCGACTTTGCATCACCCCACCTTCAACCAAACACGGACCACGTCTTGCCCAACAATAATCAACTCACTGCACCTGTCGTACCCTCTGACATCAATGCCATAGTAACCTACAAAAGAAATACAGCACCAGGCCAAGACCAAATATCATATAGACACATCAAGGAAGCTCCGTATATTGTCATCCATCTACTTTGTGTTATCTACAATTTTATTCTAAAAACAGGTTACATACCAGCCGACTGGAAAACTTCCAAGACACTCATGTTTCTAAAACCTGATAAGCCTCCAGCTAAAGTTACTTCCTATAGACCGATTCAACTAACAGCCGTCTATAGCAAAATTCTAGAACGAATAATAGTCAACCGACTCCATATTCATCTAACAAAACGCAGCCTACTTCCGTACTACCAAGCTGGATTCCGACCCAAACACAGTATAACAGATCAGCTTCTCAGATTAACAAATGCAACCAGCAACCAATACAACACCACTAAACCTTCATGCCTGGTACTTTTTGATCTGGAAAAAGCATTCGACAAGGTGTGGCATCACGGACTTATTTCTAAACTTCTCAACTTCAGACTACCACTGGCATATATCAGGTTCATCTACAACTTTCTTTCCTGCCGAATCACATACGTTACCATAAACAATAGCTCATCCTACCCGGTCTTTATAAATTCAGGAGTGCCACAAGGTTCAGCTCTGTTACCACTGCTATATCTATTGTTTGTGGCCGATATGCCACCACCTACTCCAAACGTCCACTACTTCCAGTTCGCAGACGATACAGCAAATTAGCACCAAAGCATACAAGAGACTAAACCTGCTACGCAAACTGACTGGAACGACATGGGGACTCAACGCAACTACTGTGCTAAATACCTACAAAGTTTTCTTACGACCGATCCTAACATTCGGACACATTGCTTGGCTAGCGGCCGACCATAACCACTACCGAAAAATAAAAATACTCGAAAGACACGCAGCCAGAATCGCCTACAGGATCAAGCTACCAAGTCCAACTCAAGAACTCTACAATAGACTGCCTTTTCCCCATATTCTCTTCAACCTACAGTCTCTCCGCACAAAATATTTCACAAACAGATACCAAGACAACCATCCACTGCTTCAAGAAACACTCAACCTCGATGCCGAATACCACCATAACAACAAAATCACAAACACACCACTTTCCCTTCTTTTCACCATCTATCATCACTCGCTGCCACCGAATCATCCTGATTTGCCAATAGCAGATGCATATAAGATAACAAATACACCCATCGATATTATTCCATAGAGATTACATCCAAAGTGGCCGAAACAATTAGATAACACATCTCGTAGCCCGCACAACTACTTGACTTAGCAAAATACGCCACCGTGAAAGAAAGAAAAAACATGAAATGCCAAGGTAAAAATAAAATCTCCTAGACCATCCAAAATTATTATAAATTATTACTTACCCAAAACACCAACTACCCTAAAGAGGGCGTAACCCTCTAGAGGGCGCTAGCTATGACGTGTCATAGCCAGCACACACTAAAAAAAAAAGAAAGCAGCATGTGTCAGGAACTCAAACCTAGCCGATCTCTGGTGTGTTAACGTGCTACCGATGACTCTGTATAGCAGACGTACAGAAGAGAGCAGTACGCATACAGCCATTATAGGAAAAACGGCATTTTTCAGTGTCGAAGGGTGCTAGTGAATTTCATATATACAAATTTTTGCAGTCAATGTACAGAGACTGATCATCATTTTCATTTCACTTCCAACTCATCAACATGCCAAAACCATTGAAGTCAGGAACACACCAATTACCAAATGTCGTCATGCAAACTTCATCCATAGTAACACCAAAATCATCATCTCAAGGAGCGATACCTAAACATAAGCATAGCACTGATCAACTGTCACGAACTAGATCACGCACACCACCATCACGCCATTCAGGCAACGGAAAGTCACCGCCCAGTAAAAGATCACATACGCTCAGCGCTTCAGATTCCGATCCCGATCCAGAGTAGCAAATGAACATCACATCTTCAGACCACGATGAACATCTAGCAGCTTCAAAACCTCCTCTTCACTCTTTTCTTCTCACAAAATTTGACACCAGGTTCCAAACGCCAAAACAACTTTTTCAGCAATTCATGAAATATGTTCCTCGCGAAGCTATTCACCAGATAATACCGACACGTAACGGAATAATCATCAAGTCACCTGACAGTACTTCAGCTACAACCATCAGAAACAAGTTTAGCTTTGAAATCTTCGGCAAAGATGCTCAACTTACTTCTCTAACAACTAGAACCATCCGTATGCAACCACCTCCTAGACGAGCACCACAATTATCTGTTGTTATTAGGGGTGTTGACCTAGATATCACAGACGAAGAGGCAGAAGCAGAATTAAGAGAGGAAGGACACACTATCACGAAATGCCTAAGAATAAAAACAAAAGAAGGCACTAATAGCTATATGATTTGTGTACTCACTCCACACCAACTTACCATAGATCTACTATTACAACACGGTGCATACATCTATAGACGCCGACACAGAGTCGAACCATCTCGTACACAACCACCATTACCTTGACGGTGTGAAAAATGCCAAATATACAATGATCATTCAACAGATGAATGCAAGAATCAACCTAAATGCGGATACTGCACCGGAAACCATACCACAAAAGCCTGCACCAACCTAGCAAATCCACCGAAATGTAGTCAGTGCAATGAACAGCATCCAACTTTCTCATACAAGTGTAAAGCCCGCCCAGAACCCGATCCAGACTCTAATTTCCTAGACGTGCCTCTTCGCGTCCCTCCATCCACAGAACCCTCTATCAATCAATCTATCCATCCTCCTCCGACCATCGAACAAATTATCTCTTTCCTAACAATAATCTTTCAAAATCTATTCCCTTTCCAACGAAACGCAGTTCTACACAAAATCACGCTTGCAGCTAAAGAAATCTTTAAAGTACAACTCCAGGCAACATACTCGGGTCCGTATGTATTCTTCTCCATTAAACATACCAATCCTGAGTAAATTATACAACACCTCTCATCTTCACTCACTTATCATTCACTCTTCATTCACATTACCGCACGGTATTCATAATTGTTATATGTAGGGCTCATCTGTTTCCATCAATACCTAGCGTCGCCCCTAGGTGAGAAGATAATCATCCATTCGTCCTCTTTTGTGCCAACGTGTTGTGATGTCAATTTGCACCTCACACTCATCTTCCATTTCATAGTCATCAATATATTTACAGCATAAATAATGATTATAAGCACAATGCTTATAATGTCCAGATTTGTTAATATTCAGAAATAAATTATATTTAAATATTATAATCACCCTTAGACCCCCTACCCATCTTCAAGTCCCATATGTTTCCCCTTCCCAGGCCTGGATAGAGGGCGTAACCCTCGAAGCGGGTGCTGGCCACACTTGTGGACCAGCAAAAAAAAAAATGCAGCATGTTTAGGGTGGTATTTATACTTATCCTCTGTTCAATAAATATTTTTATCTTTGCCGCCTGCGTTTGTCTTTAGTTAGATGTAGTAGAGGGCTTTTCTGTGGTTGCAGAAAGGAGCTGAGAAACATTGGTGCGATCTCGGATAAGGTTCTCTACTGCTTGTTAGAGGTGTAGTCTCACTACAGATTATACTTGGGACAATTTTGTATACATATTTTCTCATCTTCATTCGCTCTCAACGTCATTTTGAGTAAATTCCGTCTCACAATGTGAATATGTTTCTCTCAATTTCGAATAAATATTTTGTCATTTTTTTAGCTCTCATATCGATTTTGAGTGATTACCCTCTCAAAACTTTGAAACAAATGTTCTCAATTTTGACCAACTATTTTCTCATTTTCGTAGCTCCGGAGCTATCTTTTGGGTCATTACGTTCTCAACATTTTGAGCATCACTTTTGAATATATTTCTTCTCATTTCTGAAAGTAGTCCCAACTTTTCCCATTTTTGAGCCGAAATTTAAACTCATTTTCGAGTAGTTTTACCTCATGTTTGAGACATTTTTTCATTATCCGAGAAATATTTTCTCATTTTTTGAGTACCATCACGTGTTCAAAATTGAGCAAAATTTAGTCGGAGCCAGATTGAGCCCAAAATTTTCTCAAATTCGAGATTTTTTTTCGTTTTTGAATAAACCTTTTTAACAGTGTAGTAATTACGGGAAGCGTTCAATAAGTTCTGAGCCTAAGTATGACGTAATGTTTGTAGGATGACGAAACTTAGAAGTGAAACGATTGTGTCGTTCTTCTAAGGTACGAAAGCGAACACACAAACTACAGATGTTTTATTGAGTTTTGAGAGGATACGAAAGGTCTGAATGTGTAGCTACCACGGGATTTGTGTAGCATTTGTTTTTCAAAACTCTTCGATTTACTCATTTAGATATCCCTTAAATATTCTAAAACGTGGTGCGAAATTGCCCTTTTGCTTTTTACCAAAAGATGTATTGACGTGGAATCATACGACGGGCAGTCATAAAGTTCCCGGAATGTTGTAGTTTTGGCATTTGTGATGCAATCACAATGAATCTTGTACAGTTCGGTCCTTAGGTTGCCTATTATGAATTTGACGAGTGTAAACAGGCCATAACAGGCAGTGTACGAGTAGTGTAACTGAACGGAGAGTGTGTGGTGATCAGTTGGCGCAATGTCGCAGTTCGAGCACCCAGCGACACATCAATTGTTGTTCAGACGTTTCTAGCAAAAATATAAATTCCAATCCTCCAGTACCCACCTTACTCACTGGATTTAGCCCCATCGGATTTTTTGGCTCTTCTTAGAGATAAAAATGGGCCTCAAAAGTACCCGTCTCGCTACCGTAGAAAATATCAAAGCCAACGCGGCGGCTCAACTTCCAAAATACCAAAAGAAGGCTTTCGTCGGTGTTCCTAGCAATGGCAGGAGCAGTGGAACAAGTGTGTGTGTTCCGAAGGTGCCTACTTTGAAGGCGATTAAGTAAATATGTACTTATATTGTGGTAATAAATAGATACAAGAAAATTCCGAGAAATTATTGACTGCCCCTCGTATATAACCAACAACATTTATATGTAGTTTTGGTCTCGTAGAGTAAAGATTTTCCCCACTTCGAATTCTATCTCGATTTTAAAAGAATACAGTGTCATTAGTGCAAAAACACTTTGTCTTTCTCAGCATTAATTTCCGATACGAAACGTGAAGAAGACTCAAGAATGTTTTTGAAATTACTTGTCTGATCGTTAGCAATTAAGCATACATAATTCTCCCTGCATTTCCAGCACACCTGTTCTCTGCAAAAGACATTTGCAGAGAACAGATCTGTAAATTATGCTCTCATTCAATAGAACTATGTGTTTACAGTTAGATAATGTATATTATGTAATTCTGGCTAAGCTCAAATAGTCGCAGCCGTTGTTTCTGTGGAATTCTAAAAGCCGGAAAGAACATGTGGATCTTTGGTCTATCACAGTAAAACAATTGTAGGGTAAGGCAAGGTAATTTGGTAGTAGTTTGTAGAAAATGTAATATTATATTTGTTTCATGGTGCACTTCTATTATACCTGGAGATCTCAACAAACAACACAGCTTGAAGCGAACATGTCATTTTATCTGCTGTGTCAAATGTAGAACCCTGCTGTATTAAACAACACTGTCAAATAACCTTACTGTACCCTACTTTCGCATTACCTTCCGTATGACTACACCTCAGGATTGTCCACTCCACCTAGAAGAAGGTTCTTTTCTACCCTTGAAACAACAGTTTCAAGAATAAAACTTGTTTTCAAATTGTTTCTAATATTGCTATAATAAGAGAATATTTGAGAATGTATATCTAATTTTTTTTCTTGGCGCGAATACGTTAAAAGAACCAACCAAATTAATTTGACATAAAACTCTATAAAATCATATGCTGTTACTCATCTAAATCAGCTGTTCATAAACCTTATATTTGAAATGGTGAAGACATAAATTGACTGATGGGTTTACGTTTAGTTTCTTTGTAGTCGTTTACACGACGTAATTATTATTTTTCATTTTTAGATATTATCAAAAGATCCGGTTAATTTTAGTTAGTTCATTTAATGCAAAATTACAACTATTTCATAATTTAACTTAAACAATAATTAAGTTCACGTAATTAATTTGTACACAAAGACCTACAAAGATATATACTTAAGTTCATTCTTTTTCATATTACGCAATAATTTAATGCTAATGTATGCAATGTCGCTATTATGAATTCGTGTCGTGTAAAACCTAGGTTGATGGTAAGACCACAACACTGAGAAATCTAAACTTTGGGGTGCATTTTCACAGAGACAGATTTTTTGGCGACAATCACATTTTTTTTTGTCGATGCGTTATCAAAAAAATCATTTTTGAGGACTGTACTTTTGAAAACAAGCTCCACATGTACTTATGCCATTGCAAAAATCAAAACTTTCAGTAAATAACAAGCTGAAGTTCTGAACTCTAACGGATAATACAATATGAAAACACTGATGACATTCAAAAAATGCTCTTCTTTCTGCTCCCAGCGGACCACCATCGGATTGAGTTTTTTCATCGTTTTTCCTCATTCACAACAGGTAAATGTCGAGATGGTTCCTATGAGCTAGGTCCTGGCCAACATCCTCTTATTCTAGCTTGAGATATTTAAAAGCCATAAATAAATTCAAGTTGAAGTTCTTCTTTCTCAAGATGTATTATCTTCAACCTTAACGAACTTATAACTTCTGTAATTAGATCTAAAAAAAAAGTTTTGCTCTGTGATAATTGTAGAATTCTGTACTTCTAGACCACTGTGCCCAGACGCTAAAGTAACGTGTTTCACAATGTTAAAAAAAGTATTCGATCAAGTTCAATATTACATACTATTTCCCTAAGTTACTTCTATATTTTTGCATATGTTACATTTACTTTTATACCTAGGCATATTGTGATCTATTCTGTTACAAGAGAAAATACAAATATAAATATTTAGACAAAACAGAGTTTTTATTTTAGAAACCATATTTATACTATATTACAGAAGAGCTTTCATGTGAAAATATGCCTGATTGGAATGGAAATGAAAAACGTTATTAAAATGTACCGTACATGGAGAAAAAATTACAGAACTAAAGAGAGCATTGTCCTTGTACTGCACAAAGTTTGTGCAAATAAAAAGAACTAGTATTAGTCGTAAAAGCTGTGAGTAGTTATGCTAGTAATTAATTATCATTAACAATAGTAATAGAGAAAAATGAACCACAGAAAGTTTCGCAGAAACCCTGACGGCTTCGAGATTCTTTTTCGCACAACAGTGGGCGCGAATTTTTATAAACACAAAAACACTCTAGTGCGAGTCAGTTCTGCGAAAATTGCTCAATTATCCTAAAGGCAAATAACACCATGATTTTAAATGAGCAATGGAATTCATTTATTAAAACAGCTGAATGAGGAACCAGAGTTTCTGCTGCAAGTAAATTTCCATCAAAGCTATGAAAACAAAACGTCTGTACAAATTTCTACATGTTCACCTCTTGTGAAACAAATTGTGTAAAACATTGGTTTAAAAACGCTGTGTTTAAAAAAAAAAATATTTGTTAAACTCACACAAATAATTTCCAATTGTTCTGTGTCTCTCTGTGCTTCTCTCAACCAATTATTTTTATTCAACAAAATATTTGCAGAGTAATTTTCCGAGTTTACGTCATTGGCGAAATAAATAAACGTTAGTTAGTTAACAGTTTGTGTATTAGTTTCGAAACAACAGAAAGTTCTTCTCGATTTGAAAACAAACAGGAAATTGCAAATATTTGTTCTACTAAAAATAACGTCAGAAGCTCCATTGCAATTATGTGGACTTTCCTGATTTGGAGTTATAAATATGAGAACAGCAGCAATTTCTCGTAAATAGATTTAAACAGAAGTTTCTAAACAAATCTGAAAGTAAATCTTAAATAACCAGTTCTATGGTTCTTGATCTATTTGTCTGTGACTCACCCCAAATAACATATTTACCTTGTAAAATAACTTCTATGGATGTGATTATAGTTATTATTAATCAATACAGATTGTCCGGTACATTTTAATTTGCTTTCTTCAGAATTCCGAAAACAAAGCTACGCATATTTGAAGTTAATTAAAATAAGCATAGATATATATTTAGCGTATCTATTTGTCAGCAAGTTTATACAAAGGCCAGACATGCTGTAACTACTCAGATCTAGTTGAAGTTTTTGCACATAAGCCGTGAAGCTTGCTTAAAAAAATACAGCACTCTAATTGTTTTATGCAAAGTTAAAAAAACGATAAAGCTAACAATGGAACGGTAAGTTTTCGAACATAGAAATTATTCGATAACAACGCACTGACTCCGAGTCAGCGAGATCGCTAGAGTTCTTGAAACATTGAATTTATTGATGGCCTTTAGGCATCTATGTTGGCTTGGTGAGAGGATATTGGAAGATTTTCGTCCAAATGCTATTTTGTAGGTACCATCCCTGCATTTAACTGGTGTGACTAAAGAAGAAACCTGGAAAATCATCGGTGAAGATATGCGACCACTTGGATCGTTTCCGAGTCTTCCTTCCGATTACTATGCCAATGCCTTACCAACTGAACTATGGTCATTTTGTTCCTTGAAACATCTAGCAAGAAAATTAACATTAACAATGAGACAGTTTATGAGAAAGAAGAAATGTTTGAACACTTAAGGCAACACCCTATATTCTGTCTAAATTAACTTGCATTTTCAAGAGGCCTGCTAAGTTGTTCATGCCATCTGAAAGATTACGTTGCCAGTCTTCAAAGCCACTAAACACAGATACGTTTCAGCTTTTATAGTTATTCAATAGACATTGGTTACGAATAAGAAGAGAACAATAAGTATTATACTCAGCTAACTTTGAGAAACAATAATAAAAATTAGTTGATACAAAATCTGTAGTTTCAGATACAAAATGGCTGTAGTTGTATGTAAGTACTACACCGATATTTAGTAAAATATAATTCAAAAGGTACGTTATACAAATTAATGTTGAAATCTGAACTAAGAAATGTCCAAAGTTACCTCACGGAGTTGCAAACCTAGTACCTCTAAGCAAAAATTAAAAACAAATGATGGAGACAAAAGCAAGAGAGTGAGAAACAAAGCATCGAAAATTGAAGTAGAGGGAAATCGAGAGGGAATAAGAATAATGACTGAAAAGTTTTGAAGAAGATCCGAAGCTGAAAATAAAATAGAAATGAGACGAGATTGAACTGAATGTTAACTGAAACCGAAAGAAAATCGTCGAGGATTCAGCATATATGTTATCACCAGGCTTCAACGGCGAGCATCCTATTTGGATGATTAATGCTCCGTTGAAAAAAAAATGCTGCTAGACCTTTACAACAGCAGCTTAATCACCTTCCTAGGCCTAGTAGTTATTGAGTTGAAAGCTGTCGACAGACGAACACGGTGGTTCAATGCAGTAGCGTATTCTGGATTCATAACTTGGACTACCACTAGCGAGAGTAATAAGTAGGCAGTGGGTACAGAGGTCACGCATAGTATTGATGATGATGATGATGATAGGTGTTGTGGCCTCCCTTTCGTGTTAATTAATGTCATTTGTACAGATTAGAGTATTAGTTCACAAACTTAGGCTGCGGGGGGTGGCCTAGATAGACCACAGGATACGCTCCTGGTTCTATGAGTTTACACAGCACTTGCTCTGATGCCTAAAAATAAAAGCCTGAACTTACTCGTGACGTTTTCTATAATATATGATATATTGAACTCACACAAATTTAAAAAAAAAAGCTTTCGTTGCCAATAGCTGTGAATATCAATGACCAGAGCAGGAAGGGGTTGGTGGGTAGAGTTAACGTTCATAAGCGAATCAGATTCTCGTGTGTTAGCTATTTCTTCTCATCTAAGTAGTGTCTATTATGCGACCCAATGCAAATTTAGTAAAAACAGGTAGCTTTGGTTTAATATAAACGTAAGTGCAGCAGTCATGTTACTGAAGAAAAACAAGTAATATCAAATTTGAAAATGTGGTATTGATATCGAATTACAAGTCTCCTTGGTTCTAATGTGTTTCTTTATTCTGACACTTTCTATATTTTTCGTATTCTGTTACGTAAAAAGAAACTTTACTTACCTGTTCATCACGTGTCTGTTATTATAGGCATTTTTCTACTCACCTGAAAAGAAGAAAACAAAACAAATGAATCCAGGTTAATATTTATTCTTTAATAAATTGAATTGAATTCATTTTAAGACCTTTAGGCATCTGAGGTTCAATTCAGGATAGGATGGGGGAGAGGATGTTAGAAGGTAGACGGCCAAGGCCTATTTTGTAGGTACCATCCCGACATGTGCTTGGTATGACTAATGAAAAATATCAGTCAATCTGGTCGGCCGAGGGAGACTACCGTGAATGCTATCATCGGTTATAGCATTCCGTAGAAACCGTAAAAAATGAAGTTTTTTTCTTTTTACCAGAATATGTACCCTTTGTTATTAAACATTTTTGACTCACCTTACAGGTATTTTCATTATGTCAGTGTTTTCGTACGCATCGTATTTATCATTGATTAATTTTTGTTTCAATATTCTATCCGCGGTAGCTTCCAAGTACTTTGCAATAAATATTAGACTTGTAAAAAGTAGTTCTTCTAGCTCTCGAACCGTAAGAAATATATTTGTAAAATATTTCTTCTCGATGTCGGTCTATATTCAATATGGCTGTTCCAAGCAAATGAAAAGCTACTCATGTATTTAAAAATTTCGAAACTACCCCATGAAGAGGTATCCTCCGTACGCCACTGTCTCCTAAAATATTAACATTTCATTCTGCAATTGCAACCCATTCGTGAATTTTGTTATTTCGAAACTCTATTCGAAACTTGAGCCGAGTTATTTGAGGTTCTAATGTTAGATGCTCCACCCTGTATATACAGAGTGTCCCTAAAATAGTGCCGTAAACTTCCGAATGCGATATTCCGAGTGCTCAAAGTTAGGTGGCATCGTCACATATGACGACATATCTGCACACATGATGACGTAAGCGGTGTCGGCTTAGCCATCAACCAAAGTACTGCTCTGTACATCCATTTAAGCAATCTTTATGATTGAAAGAGTGCCACCCACGTAAGGATACACACACAAGGATACACATAGATATACAATTCAGAAACACTCTGTATAGTCTATTATAGATCCCAAAATTCCAAATATACCGCAGTGGCTCAGCGATAGAGCGCTCAAGTCTCTTGCAAGGGGCCCTCATTTCGATCACGGTTCGTTCTATGGCTTGTACTTTGTGGTGGAGAAACACTGTCCGCGTGAGTTTTCTCGGGTTTCTCCCACTTCCGTAATTCCATCAATTCTCCCGCCTTTATCCATTTGGCCTAAGCCAAAGTTGCCTAAAGGCCTTAAATAAAATTCAAATCCAAACCAACTATACGGAGAAGGATACAATACCTACAGTTTGTTTATATAGTTATTTGTAAAAATATGAACATTTCTCTAATTCTCTCTCTCTCTCTTTCTCTCTCTATTTATCACACGCGAAAACACATTCCCACACACAGACAAATGGAATTACATTCTAAAACATAGTCACAAAATAGCAAAGCTCGCTTGTAATCTGTTAAATGCAGACTTTGTTTTCTGGTTGCGTTCTATCGGATGGAAATTTGACTTCCAGATTTTGCTAAATCCTATATTGTAGCTTCTCTCCCTATCTCAACTGCAGCACTTTCTATATTTAGCTTTCATAGAAAAGGTGGGGGGAGGTGAAGAGGGAACAAATCGCATAGTGTGCTTCCTCGCATATCTCTAATTCGTCCCAAAAATTCTGAAAACAAAAAAAATCTCCTACCAACCAACAAACCGTATTTGTTTATCAGGTCTTCTAGTCACGGCTCGTAGAACAAACAGTAACGTCGATGCGACTGTAATAATTTAATCCAAGAAAATGGCTCCCGCTATGCAATTCCCGGAAACTTTCCCCGTATATGCTTGTTATCTGCTACCAATAATGACTTCCACTTGCTCAACAATACTCTTGATACACGAATGTTTGATGCACGTTTTCAAACTAATCTTTCTCTGTTCCTAACTATTGCTATAAATTTTGATATTCAATCGCCAAAGACAATAGGAAATAATATCATATAGCAATAACTTCTCTCTCGTTGTTAAAACAGTGTTTATAGCAAAGAAATATAACGTTTTAAAGGTGTAATATTAATAGATTTTGTAACGTTCATAGGATAGCATTTATCTAACAATGAAACTTACTACTGAAGTGCGAAATTCATGACAATTTGTAAAAGTTACAGAAATATCCTCAACCATATTCATTTATTTTACAGACAAATCAAAATGGCAGTTTCATGCTTAAATACACGTGGCGTGGGCTGTGTAATAACGCAGGTGTTTTACATTTCTTCCCCAACAATCTTCAAATTGTGGATTAATTCGTTTGATAACATTCATTGGTGGTTACTTTCCAAACTTTTATTGCTGATCCTCATTTGTTCGCCATTTGAAAATGGCGTCTTAAAATAGGATCATGCAAAGATCTCTTAAAAGTAGTTGTCCACGCTCTTCTTGTCCTTTTTCTGACCACAATTTTTTAATTTATACGTCGGGACCTTAATATTCTCATTGATTATAAAATGATGGAATATATTGGTGATACCAGTTGTCCTTAAAACACGAAATACGTCAATCACAGTATCTACAGAAGTGAACAATACATCTGTTCTGTTGAATGAGCTGAAGCTGGAGCGACAAGGCGGGTAATATTCAGGTAGCTCACCAGACCAGTTTCGATTTTTTGTTTTTTTAAATTTGGTGATGATGATAGAACCTCGTTCAGAAAGAGCACACATGATTGTTGAAAATCAGTTGGAAACTAAAATTGAGTCAAGCGCGCTTAGAGTTAAACAAGGATCTCTGGATGTTTGAATCTGGTGAACAGCTTCATTTTTCACAAAATTGGGAAGGTGAGACATCTCGCTAAAGGATTACACCACCATTTCTCTGTTACAAACAACAGAACACCTCTGTCCACTTAATCTTTATTGCACAAGCACAAGATGAATCTCTGACCAAATACGTATCATCATTTGCAACAACAACAACAACAAAAAAACAAAACAATGTATTATATGAAAGCAACACACGCTCTTATAAACAGCTCTTACTAGTTTTGCTGTTACTTACTATCTATTTTTTATGTTAATATTACTTTCTGGTTTTCCATACTTTATATCGCATACATTTTTTTGTATAGGAGATACCACAAACTAGAAACAATACATCTACACTGGGAAAACAATTTATGGACAATTTTGAAACGTACAAATAGGTTTTCAATCCATTACAGCAAGTGTAAGGATTTACTAATGATATAGCGAAAATGATATAACACCTACACCTGAAAAACTGTTCAAATTATTGACCCATTTCTACCTTTGATTTGTCGTTTGTTTATGTGTGTGTGTGTGTGAGAGAGAGAGAGAGAAAGAGAGAGAGAGAGAAAGAAAGAAAGAAAGAAAGGAAGGAAGAGAAAGAAAGAGAGAGAGAGATCTAGTTGAAACCCAATAAAAATAATCTCCCCCTTTAATGACCGAATAAGAGCTAACCCTTCGGCAGATCTCCAAGCACCATTCGCAGTAATATCAGGCAACCAGATTGCTTTACCGAGATTTATCCCGGTCCTCACAGCTTCCGTCCTGCCACCTAGTGGAGAGCCATTAATTACTTGAAGAGTCTCATTAACCGGTTATCGAGGGCAAGGCAAGAAGAAGAAGACTTACCTCTCAGCTACTACAACTACATACTCAGAATCAAATGAAAATCCAGTTGTTTTCTTGTTGGTGGCCCTTTTAGTCGTCCCTTCCTCCTCTCTCATTAGAGTTCTCTCTCATTTAGAGCTAAGTTGCTGGATTCCTACCAAACTGCATGGGATTTGTTCGTAGTTGAGTGCTTGGACAAATTACACAACGCTATTAAGAAGTAATTCGATGGCCTTGGCAATTTCGTATTGGATATTTAATTTGAGAAATGAGACCGCAGCAAGTGCAAAGTAAAAACCCTGGAAACAGTCTTACCGTCACAAGAGCAATTAAGTAATTGGAGAACACGTTGAAGGCATATGCTTTACTGTGTTTACTGAAAACACAAACTTCGATTACATTTGTAGGAAATGCTGTCCTTTTTCTCGAGAGTAAAATATTGTTCCCTTTGTTATGGCCATTGAGTAATTAGGTGAAGAACTTTGTGAATTCTATTTTGATGTAGGGAGACCCAATCAAATGTCTTGGATAATTACTTCTCTACACATTATGTCTAATAGCAAATGTATGTTTCGTTTAATGTTTCAACTTGACATTAGATGGCGTTAACTATTTGGTTTTCTTCTGAATGTATAAAGAAGCTGAATCTTAACACTTTATATCGATCTAATTAAATCTCCGATCTATCTGGATTAATGATTATCCTTACTTAATATGTTATAATTGAACTAGGAATTTCGTCAAAAACTAATTACCTCATACAAATTAAGAATTTGGTACATACACGATGAAAAGTATGTGTAGTATATTGATGATGTATAGCCGTTTTATTTCTCTCACAAGTTACTGTTGTTGGAATGACAACAATTTATGGTCTATAGTTAATTCAACAAAAGCTGTCGCATACTCGCTTTCTTTAAATGAGTTAGCCAAGGAGAGTTTGATGCAGCTTGGTCGAACGACATGCATTTGTACAGCGGACAAGAGATCAACGGATAGCGGGATAGAACAGGATACTCTTTTCTTTTTAATTTCAATATATTTTTTGGCCTTCAGACATCTCAGACTCAGACTGCGATATTAAGGGGGAAGAGGATGTTGGAAAGTATCGGCCAGAGCCTGGTTAGTAGGTACCATCCGGCATTTGTCTACTCCTTTTGTACTGTTTTGTCTGGTGCTGTAATCTGTCACGGAAACTGTTCGTGCTATCCACAGGCTACAAATAATAATTTAAGAATATATTAACAGAAATTACCCGTGTATGTGCATATCATATATTATTTATATCTGTAGTCGGTTTCTTCCTAATGTTGCAATAATTGCAGATAATGTTTACAGTTATAAGCAATGTAACAACAATTTTTAATTTGAGATACATGACAAACATTCAAGCGTTATAATATTTATAATCATGTTGAACTGGAGAATATTGTGAATCGTAAAGCAATATATATTGTTAGAAGTGTGATTGAGGGTCAGAATGGAAAAGGTTTATTAGCAGTGAGGAAATGACAAAGAAAAACCATGAGCATGAAGGAACAACGATCAGAAAGAAGCCTCAAGCAAAGCCTGAGGTGAAATATGACGTCAGAGACGAAAATGACGACAGTAACACAAAGTGCCTTTACTGTCAAAATTTGTGTTATACTTCAGCCAAAGAACTTATTTGTTCTTTGTAATAAAGAGAACAAACCATTCACATGCAGGTATAGAGAGAGAGTAATGACGATTATGTTGTGAGTTTATGTGTGGCATAAATAAAGTACAACACACCGTTATATACAGTACGTCGGACGGAAAGGGGCAAACAGCATTGTATTATAACATTTGGATTTACTATAACATAGTAAGACAGTATTTGGGACATTTTTCTGTGGTTCTATGACGTAGTTCAGTTGCTAGTGCATTGAACACGCATGCGGAAGGTCCTGGGTTCGATCTCAGCGGCTGCATATCCGGACTGAAGTTTCTCCAGAGTTATTTTTCACTCACTATTGGAAATGCCGGGACGGTACTTTCAACTTAAGCTCTGTCCGACACTTTTCCACATCCTTTCTCCTACTCTATCCTGGCCTGAGCCATGGACGCGAAACATAAATTATATTCAATTTAATTTAATTCAGTTCCTGTGGTTCTCTGTAGAAAAAAGTGATATAGAGTGTAGCAGTACCAACATGTTAACTTCCGTTCATGTTTTTGTCAGTAGACTTAAACTAAAATAATAATGTAATCATACACATTAAAGCTTCATATGTAAGGCAAAAGCAGACGTGAGATTTAATGACAAGGTATTTTCTTTACATTTACAGTTTCAAAATAATAATGACTAATTTTAACAGTACTCTCTCACAGTATCCAAAGGACGTAGTTTCACTGCACTTCATTAATTTACTCTTGGGAAAAGAAATCTCGGAGTGACGTATTCACAGCACCACCCTCATCACGACTCCCGCTCGTATACGTCATCTCTCGATGTACAGTCTCCAACAAGCAATGACGAAATGGCGGCAGGGTTGTTTCCTTCTGCAATACTTCTCGTGATAGACCACTTCCATCCAAGACACATTTACGAGGTAATATAAGCTCCGGAAGACTGACTTGGAAAATCCTTAAAAGACAAACTGATGTTACTCCGGGGAGACGTAGAAGTTGCTTCCGGCAATCGATGACCCGGAAAAGGCAGTCAAGATTCTCTAACTAACGAAAATAGACACACACACACACATGCTCGCGCGCTCACAAAGAGTGCCACATGGGGAAACAGATACAGATTAAAATTAGTATCAGATACTCCTTTTTCCCCATCTAGTTAATTCCTGAGTAGTTTCCTAATTTTCTCCTACTGATCAGTACTTTCAGCGTTATATTGCATTGCCATAACTTGTTACTACACATATCGATGATTCTCGCTAGGTATTACACAACGAATCAACAGGATAATGACATCCAAGCATAGACCTCATAACATCCAAGTTATTAAAGGATTATTCTTCCTAAATATAATTCCTCATTATTGAGAGTGTAGTGTTCTGTTGATGACTGCTAAAATAACGTTGATGAGTTGTATATCATCTTATAATACAGCTCTGCTTGCGAAGGACCAAAGGGAAGGATGCGTGTGGCGTTGGCCTCCATCTCAATATGGAGATTGAAATTAGGACGAATTTAATGTTCCGTCTCAAAATTCGCCTGATGTGATTTGGAGAAAGGAAAGCAAGAGTTCGGAAGGCAGCCGTGTGGAGAATTTAAAGTAGATTTACTTCACTAATGCTGATAAATATTAAGAAAAAAAATAATAAATAAATAAAAAAAAATAAAATAGACTACGTAGAGTAAATTTATGCGGTAGATTTGCTTGTTTCGTAATTGGGTAGCAAACGGGCATAGTTTCGTTGCTACAGCGTGTTTTTGAATACGAAAAGTCTTGGGTTCGAGCACAGCTGCCGATCACCCTAAATGAAGATTCTCAAGGAATTTTTTCCTGTTACACCAAGTAAATGCTGGGAAGGTATCTTCAAACTAGGTTCTTTGCGACTTCCCTTTCATATTCTCTCTCTTTCCCTATACTGGCATGAATCAAAATTAACTAAAGGTAAGAAATAAAATTCAGAAAGAAAAAAAATCTGGTTATAATATGGTATTTGTTTCAATAGAACACGGACATACTACTATGTTATGTAACTCACTAATACATAACTGTTATGCAATAGTTATGTGTTAGACATAGTGTTAGACTATAATTGTTTTAAACGGAGAGACGGGCGGCAAAGCGGGCAAATAAGGTTCCTTATTGTTAGCAATAAATAGCGTTATCTTATGAAGGGACTGAAATTGAGAAACTGTCATTTAATTAAACAACAACGAACCTGCTTTGGCTTGCAAGGAAGTGCTGTTGACATATTTAATGGCACTCAAGATAGGCGTCGAGGCGGATGCCATTTTTTAATACTGATTGGGAGAGGAAAAACAGACACAATAGATGCAACTTTAGTTCGAACTAATTGAAAGTACAAATGATGTCTTGACATGTGTATACCATTTTCGGAGAATCCCAGTGTATAGAAGTTATATTGTTCCTTAATTTTTCGTGTTTAGTGGCTTCTGAATATTGTTCATCTATTGACAAAGTCTATCTTGTCCCTATAAGCCATATTATGCACATACACATATACTCTATAAGCCATATTATGCACATATGAACACTTAATACAAAATACGTCATGTTATTCACTAAAGAGAATGGCATTTTCTGATTATCTCCAGACATATTTTAAGTAAAATATTCCTACAATTCATCTGCAGAGTAATATTCTGACACATTAACTGAAGACTCGACGATAAACAGATGATATAAGAATTTGCTCTATGAAAATAATTTTAATGCAATTGCATATCCACGATCTCCAATATGCATTGTAAAAAGATCTTAACGTCTCTACTAACTACATTCATACGCAAAGTATCAGCTTATCCCACAAATAATATCGTATTATTGCACCGTGACGAAAGGAGTGATAACTTACCTGGAACACTCCCGTTAGTCAGGAAAATAGTCTCTACCGAACTCCACAACACTCTGCCACCTCTTAACCAGTTATTGAATTCCTCGGTGAAAGAAGTTATCTGTTTTGGAGGAAAAGAACTGGGTCACTGTTCGTCGCACGTCATCTTCATTTTGCAGTGTTTTACCGGAAAGGTGGTTTTGCAGACTGCGAAAATGACAATAGTCTGTAGATCAAGCGAAGCACCTGCTGGGATAATTTTTCTCAGTTAGATTCCTCGATCTTAGCACACGTCTTTCTTGTCATGTGTGGGCGCGCGTTATCGCAGTGGACGAGCACACCCTTGCGATTAACCAGACCAAGACATTTCTCCAACAGTGTAGTCCGTAGGGGTTCAAGCTGCTGACAGTAGACATCTGCATTGATGGTCTGATTACGTGGCAAGAGCTCAACGTGGATTATCCCACGATATCCACCAAACACTCTACATCACTTGGCAAGGACGAAGATCCTGATTTGGCACAGTGCCAGCGGTCCTCCTTTTAGGTATTCACTACCAACTGCGTGCAATGTTATGGTAGAGGGCCTACTTTTCATCCTCTGTGACTATTCTGGCTCACGTCTGTGTCGGACGAACAGGGAACTCCAGATTTCAAACTCGCTGATGAGGAACCTGTTTTGGCGTTAACGCATGGGATATCATTTTCCGAGTTTCGACACGTACTCAATGGATGATATGGAGTTTACTGGACGTTTTTCAACAGTTTGCATTGGATTTTACTCCACAGCTGCTCGTAGGGTATCGTTGTCCAGCTGCACAGGCATCCCTTCCTATGTCTTATCGGTAAGGCTGATGTCCCCAGACCGAAACCTTTGGAATCACCTCTGGCACTCTTGCATATAGACAGCACCCTGACCATATATGAGATTGATATTTCGTGCCGCTGTGCTGACTGGAAGTCCCTGGTGAAATTCATACAGCATGACATGCCGTATGTGGTCCTCCGACACTGCCATGATCAACCACAAGCTACACTTCCAAGACGTGGAGAAGACCGTTCACCTTCTACAAACTACTGCACAATCAAGTGCCCTTTAGGACTCAGATATAGCACGTGTCGTGTACTTCACTATTCACTGGTAAGATAGCGTTATAGCAGCGGTCATCGCACATACGACATTACTTATGGGATAACCCGGTATATTAATTTACAATGTGCGACTTTCTATTTAGGATATGCATATTTTTATCCAACACTGCCTGGGTTTTTACAATTACCTATTTGCTTCAACATTAATTCAAATTGAGGAAGTAAAAAATAAGTTAGGGGCTTACGCACATAATTCTTCTACATACACAAGTCTAGTAAACAAGGGCCCAGTACTACTTTGGTGATACTTCCCAAAATGAATGAAGTATTCATAATGTTCATATTTTGATAAAATTAGAGAAATTAATCTATAACGCAACGGGAAAATTAAATTAAAATATAAATACACTTGAAATGCAAACTATCTTGTGAACAAAGGCGGCACATCTTGTTTGCAGTTCGCAGGTTGAGCCGGGCTACCAACACTTGCTACACTCCCATAAGTAAACTATTTTCCTCTCTAACTTCCGAACTCAGCAAAACGAAGACACTTCACACTGAAGCAATACTAATAATTAATAATATCTAGTTTAAGTAAGATTACATTTCAACCTACAGGAACGAGAATCTATCTCTTGTCCTGTAGTTTAAAACTGAGCGGTCGTGGCTCAGTGATAGGGTGCTGACTTAGCATTCGGGAGGTCGTGGATTCTTTTCTTTAATTAATCTAGTTACCCTTCATAAGCAAGAAAATTGTCTGCTCAGCCAATACTTATGCACATAGTTCAGTAGGTCGTATGTTATATTTATTCATCATTCCATATTTTATAAATATTGGCAAGCATGAAAATGTATATATATATGCAGAAAATTCCCAAAAATCAACCCAGAGATTCACTAATATACTTACTACGAAATTTCAGCATCGCAATATGTATATAGTGTACTGAGGGAAGATGCCACACATATTGGTCTAGGAGCCATTTTGGAGTAATTAAAAGAAACAGAATAACAAAACTAGACACATTAATATATATTGAACTTTCATGCTTTTACGGACAGAAATATATGAAGTTACATGCATGCCGGATGTCCCATAAGTTACGAAGCCCGCACTATCACAGTACGTAACTATAAAACTAAAACCCATAGAGACATGGTTCTTACACGGAATGTAGCCCTGTATGTTTTAAACTTAGTAACAAACGAAAAATCAACTACCAATCGGGAACGGTTGTAAAAACTGTTGCCAGAGTCGGAGATTTTTTTCTACAAGCTGTGTATATTTCTGTACAAAACCCATTTCTCGGCACTCTTAGGCAGTATGCATGACTACTCATCAAACATGACAAAGAAACTCGCATTCTGTAAGTTGACAAACTTAGTACAGGAGACTTAGTGGAAAATTCCGAAAATGTAGTCTGTTCAATATTAGAATTAACCCTGGCAACACTTTTGGTTCGTATTGATATTGGGATGTGTTTTACCTCTGTCTACCTCACTATACCATTTTCAACTAAAAACAACAATGTCGAAAATGTCCAGAAAAAACTGACAACTTCATTGCACCCAGCAACCCTAGAAAAAATGGAAAATGAGTTCTCCCTCCTTTCACTATTTCCATGTAATTAAGGACTGGCATTCAGATCTCGTACTTTAATTTTCAGGGTTACAACTATCATTACCTATCTTATTGTCCAATTTTAACGCTCTACATTCGACAAGAAAACTAGTTTCTGAGGTATGGGACTTAGAGTAAGGCCATAACAGCTAGATTATCTTCCCCTTTCTTTAGCTACTTTTGTCTTAAAACCAAACCTTATGTCCTTCGTCATTTTTAAAAATAGATTAATAAGAACTAAGCCCGGAAAACGTTCTTTTTCTCTCTCATAAATAAGCTTTATAGCCAACAACAATCCTGAATATTTGCATTACACTAATATAATTATTTTCACTGCACTTTGGCTACCAATCAGTTAAAAAAAAGAGTCTTGTATAAATCTGAAATTCAAACTAAGATAAACTATAACAATTTCGCTATCCTTATGCTTGTTACGAACTTCCTTTATCCATATCTCTCTGTGTTGTGTCTGCTTGCAAAGTAAAGAGAAGAAGAGGGGAATGGGATATTCCATTAAAAAATATTACAAGCAATTAAATGTAACATTCTTCAAACTGTTAAAAGCACAAGATTTTGAAGCAGAGGAATAATTTCGTGTGCACAGATGTTGCGATATTACTGAGATTAGAGAGAGAAAGAGAATCATGTGTTAAAATAATGTGTCATCCAGCTTCTAAACGTAGAAAAGGAGGAAAAAGTAGGACAAGTAGGGAATTAAAACAGTGAAATTTTCCCTCGACATGTGTGACAGCAACTCATAACACCAAATCATTTTAATACTTGAAATGCCCGTAATAAAAGCTCGGGAAATCCAGAAACGCAATGAACAAACACTCGTTCTGTTTAACAAGAACAGAGTATATGAACAGGGGAAGAGAGGTAGAGCTGGTACAGGATAGCAACATAAAAAGCGAGACAGAGAGAGACAAACTCCATATGAAATGACAACAGATGTCTTTATCCGAGGGAATCATTTACAGATTTTGTCGTGGCTTAGCTGCGAGTGTTACAGCTGTAGCCCAGTGTTGCTAAAAGTTGAACAGTGAATGATAAGGGTCATTTTAGGAGTAAGTATTGCTTGGATATATAGTAACAAAGGAAGTAGAATCTCTGGACTGCGACCCCAAGCAGCACAGAGACGTCACTTTCACGTCATATGAAGGTGAGAAAGTTGCGACAATGACATAAAACTGACGTCTTGGTGCTGCTTGGGACCTTGTCGGGAACGTGTCTGTGATCCTGTCAGTTAACTCTGAGCGTTTTAGTGTATCAGACAGTAATTTCTCAGTAGTATTTCATTAACACTGTTGACCGTCAAAGCCCGCCGATGGCGAAGCTTGAGTGGTGATCCTTTTTTAATGCAGAAAATCAAAAGTCGCTCGGCTGAAATTCGTCGACAGTTAGTTGAAGTGTATGAAAGTGCAATGGACGATACACATGCACGAAAATGGTGTCTGTTTTTCAATGAAGAGGGAAAAGCGTTCATGATAAAGCAACATCTCAACACAATCGATCAGTTTTCAGCTTTTCGTGAAACTAAAGGCATTTTCGAGCGAAGTAAGTCATGCAGATCGATGACGTCATGTGCAAAACTACCACAGACTGGTTCAAGGAATAGGTGGCAGGAGTTTTTCAAAGAAGAAATTATCAAGTTCGCCTCCCGGTCTTGAAAATATTTTGTTGGGAAATTGCTTAAAACATATTTGCATTGTAAAAAAAACATGTATGTTTAGTTATAATGAATTATGATCAGTTTATGGTAAAATGATTCTTCTCTTAAAGAGAATTCTCGTATATGAGTGACTATGACTGAATACTGTCGTGTTGTAGAACCAGACGTTAAAAAGGGTATGTATTTGTTACCGTAAGGAAATTTGGAAGCGCCAAAGTTTTGTGGTCAATATCGCATTATTTTCGTGAGGTTGTGTAATGTAGCATAGTTTGATATAATTACATACAAGTCCTCAAAATTCTGAGTGGTACTATTCATAAATATACTTAATCGATAATATACTCAAGTGATTCAAAATTTTCTCTCAGTAGAAGGATACACGTTTAATTAGAGCCGAAAACCATCTAAATTTCTTGCTTCCTATACACACTGTAGACATGTAAAGTTACACCTTCTCACTTCGTCCATCTTTCCTCTACTTACTTGCAACAGGTTTTTCATACTACTTCATTCTCTGTAGAAAACCATCACATTTCATTTATAGATTCTGCTAGAAGTAAAGCTCTTTGATGCATTTTCTTAGCACAACAGAAAGCCAATTGTACACTGAAAATTGGAAACTGGGCTTTTTATGCAAGGTTTATATTTCCTTTATAATACTTGTTTCTAACGCAAAGTAAAAATATAGAAGACAATAGTCTCAATTGTAAATCACTCTTTTTAAAACCAATATCGATTTAATCGACATTTAATTGAAAACAACGCTTGTAAAAGGTAACAAACACAAAATGGCTGCCTTCCCCATTACAATTCCTTGCATTAGACCTTTTAAGCCTCGCAAAGTCATTTGTTATTCATTGTAGTCAAATGGAGACAGGGGGTGGCGTAAGGGGACGAGGTGATTTCCCCGAAAATCTGTTTCTATCTTGCCTTCAGGTTCTCCTCCTTGTAAGAGAAAAAGCTTCATTGTCAGTCGTAAAACTTTATGAGGAGATCGTGCACTGGAAGAGGAATTTTCATTGGATGTTGGCAAAAGCAGCAGTCACAACTGACAATTGTTTCATACAAATAAATGTCTGACGCCCTTCTTTAATTGTTTGTGGGCTTTTTAATCTTTCTGTGCTTTCTGAAACAGTCATAATGGGCGTTCTTTTCCTTTCTTTATAAAATAGCACAAGACTTATGATTCGTCTAGAGAAGCATATTCTTATTCATGTCAGTAATCCACATATCAGAGCATTTCTTTAATTACACCCATTGAATGTTATTAGATGGTGTATGTATATCTCAAAGGTGAACGGTAGATGGGGTATTTTCTGTACGCAGTCTTCAAAAAGACTGTACCCTGATTAGCAGAAGTAACAATTTTGCATACAAGTAACGTTAACACTTTTATTTATCAACAACAACAAAATATAAAAGGGGCAGTCAAATAAAAGTGAACCAAACAGATTTTTTATAATGAAAACAAGCATATTCTTATACATGTCAGAATGAGAAACATACAGACATGTACGTACAGTTGTTAGACATACGTACCTCCAGCATTTAGACCCTTGTCCCATTGTGTAACGTGCCTGGTAATACTATACTGATAAAACTCAATTGGTAGCTGGGTGAGAATGTCTGTGTAAGCCTCCCGAACTTCCCCATCTGAAGCAATTCCGCGACCTTGCAACTTCTTCTTGAGTACATCAAAACACGTGAAAAATCGCACGACAAAAGATGAGGGCTGTATGTGGGTACTGTTGCCTCACCACGCTGTTACTGTTTTGGAGCCTCTATTGCGATGTTCCGGGTTAACTGAAGCATTCACACCTGTTGCTACGTGACTGGACGACACAATTTGATCCAACGGAAGGATGGCTCATTTTAATTTGACTCGTCCTTGTATAATAAAAAATACGATTAAAATTATAGCATAAACTTAGAGCTGATCCAATGACAATGTATGAAAGTCAATATAGTAATGAAAATACCAAAGTGAAAGGTTGTATACTTACCAGATTGAAAGCGGCGAAAGCTAAAATAAAGTCTCTAAACTCAAACCTGAAGTCAGTTTCTGTCTACCTAGTTGGGACACTAGCTTGTGTCACAGACGAACGGACAGACAGACAGACAAAATGAAATCGAATGACGACTAAAATTTAGCGATCTGGATTCAAGTTTCGATCACGCTGGGCACCTTGACTGACCCTTTACAGGGGTTAAACGATTACAGCAGGCAAATATTGGCGTGGTGCCTGGGATCTGGATCCGATCGCTACTTTCTCCATTCCTTCTCCCACAGCAATAAGAAAAGGATTAGGTGTGACGGCCTCAAGGCTTTCTAAAGGTGAAACATTGAATCTGTTTTCTATGTATTTCCGGAAATGCTTCTAACATTGTGAATATATATATATATATATATATATATATCGCAAATGTATTAAACAGAATCGTATGTTATAAGAGAAAGAAAGAAGGAATGATATACAAACACAGACAGAAAGAAATAATAAAAGAGAGAAAAACAGGAAGAAACAAAGAAGAACACGCAGATAGAAAGAATAAAAGAAAGGCAGAACTTTATTCCTCTACTTATTTTTTGATTCATTTTTTCTTTCTGTATAGTTGGAAGAAATAAAGAATGAGAGAAAGAAACAATTAAAGACAGACAGACAGAAAAAATGAATGAAAGAACAACAGAAAAAAGAAAGACAAACATCAAAGAAAAGAAAGAGTAAAATAGAAAGACAGAGAGACAGTCAGCAATAAATAGAAAGAAAGACAAAATCAATTAATTAACGAAAGAAAGACACGCAGATAGAAGAATAAAAGATAGGCACAAAGACAGAAAGAATGAATGAAAGGAAGAGAAATAAATAAAGTAAGAGTAACTGGAAATAATAAAGTATGAATCAATGAAAGTAATGAAAGGCAGACAGAATGAATGAAAGAACGATAGAAAGAGCAAAAAGAAAGAAAGAAGGAAAGACAGACAGAAAAATAATGAATAAAAAGAAATAAAGAATGGATTAACGATAGAAAGATAAAACGAATGAATGAGTGAAAGAATGAATGAATGAGAAATAAATAAATGAATGAAATCATAAACATATGAATGAATTTGAGCGAAACAAATGTAATGTAGAATCAACATTTTACAAAGAAGGAAATAAAGATTTGCGGAGAGACAATAGGCATAATTGAAGAGTGTGTTTACTTAGACCGGCTCAAAATATTGAATGGTCAAGTTGATTGATGAAATAAATAGAAGATGCCGTGGGGTTCATTTGAAAGAATGCACTTTATTTTCAAAAGAAAACTACGAATGTGTCTCAGGCGTAAAATTTATAATCAATATGTCTTACTTGTGATGATGTACAGCTGTTAAACTTGGACATTGTATGCGCAATTGACTCGAAGATTAAGTCATACAAAGATAAATTGAGATGCATGCTAGGAATAACCAGAAGGGACAGGAAAACAAATAAATGGTTTCGCGAATAAACAAAAGTTGAAGATATAATCAAGACTGCGAAGAAGATGAAGTGGAGATGGATCGGTCACATAGTTAGACAAAGAGATGGAAGAAGGACGATACATGTACTACATTGGATTCCTTGAGAGAAGAAACGACCGAGACGACGTCCAAATGCAAGATGGGTAGATGAAATCAAGCGTTTTTTTTTAGAATCTACGTGGATGAGGATAGCAGCAGCCCGAGATATATGAAAGAAAAGGGGGAGACCTTCATCCAGAAGTAGCAGTTAATAGAAAACGGCTGAACATGATGATGATAGAAAGAAAGAAAGAAAGAAAGAAAGAAAG